>JAQQTO010000020.1:6647500-6905000 GCA_029884595.1 Ormosia semicastrata
AGTACTTTTGCGAAGAGCGAATGGGTAGGTCAGTTGGAGGCTCGGGTTGGGCCGGAATAGGTGGAGACGCAGGAGCAAGAGGTGAATCATTGGTGTCTGGAATAAGGGCAACCTCCGGAATCTCAAGACATGGATGACGTTGGAAAGTGAGACGAAACGGCTAGATAGGATACTCTGAGGCAAGTGAATTTTCAGGCATCTGTGGCACAGAAGGAATAGAGATGAGAAAATCAAAAGAGGGAACAGGTAATACCTGATAGACAAATTCTGACACAACCGGTGAGACAAAATAAGGTGTATCCTCAAAGAAGGTGACATTCGCTGAAATGTAAACACGATGGGTGGACGGAGAATAACACCGGTACCCCTTTTGGACACGAGAATAATCGAGAAAGACACACTTCACAGCACGGGCAACCAGCTTGTCTAGACCTGGAACAACATTATGGACAAAACAAATAGAACTGAAAACACAAGGCGGAACAGTATAAAGGGATTCCTTAGGATATAAAAGAGAGTGAGGAATCTGATTATTGAGAACAGAAGATGGCATACGATTTATTAAATAACCTACAGTGAGAACAACATCACTCCAAAATTTTAAAGGGACATTGACATGTAATAAAAGAGTGCAAGTTGTTTCAACTATATGACGATGTTTGCGCTTAGCTACACCATTCTGTTGAGGTATGTGAGGACAACTAGATTGATGAACCACACCATTAGGGCTGCACACGGGCCGGGTTGGTTCGAGTTTAGGGGAAAAAAATCCAAACCAATTAGTTGAGGTCGGGTTAAGTTGGGTCGGCTTTGGGTTTTGGGAAAAAAAATTCGGGTAACCTGAACCGAACCAACCCGATATGTAGACAAGTTGGCTTGGGTCGGGTAATCGGGTTGTGTCTTCTTCTCTTTCAATCAACCCACACAGAGGATAACTCAAAAAATGTAAATAAAAAAAATAAAAATATGAAGAGTAAAAATGGCAGAAGGCAGAGAAACTAGAATAGCAAACAACCAAATCTAAAATGATGGGGAACTTTCTGCAGGATCTCTCACAAACCAACACCACAGAGAGACTTAAGCATGTGGCAAGGAAGTATAGACATTTGCAAGACAAGTTGTTTGTTCTTAACTAGACACGGATCTCACACAGCCACCAACTTTGAAGGTGGCACCACCAACTTCGACACTGTTCACCGCCACCACCAACTTCAGTTGCATGTGATTTGGACGATGCGAGCCTAGATCTGCGAGTCTACGACGATGAGACGTGACCTTGGGGTGAGTCCATATCTACGATGGTGAGACGTTGAGGCGAGTCATCGTGGTGCGCTAGCCTCCTTCGTCTTCGTCACTGGTGCGGTGATGGGTGAGGTTGTTAGCAGGTGCTTCTAGATCTGGTCAATGGGATCTACTTTTATGTTCAGACGCCAGAGTTGGTGGCCGCCATTCCCCAGATCCATATCTCGCAGCAACGTCGAGGGTGGTGGCTTCCTCGAAGGATCTGGAGAATTTGCGGGAGCGGAAGACCTTCCTGAGAAACATGGCTACCTATGGCTTAGGGTTCTCTCTGTACGAACTCTCATGGAAGAGAAAGAAACCTGAGATTGAGGAGCAGCAGCCAGCAGAGGCGCTTAGGGTTAGAGGAGGGATTTGGGAATTTGATTTTGCAGAGAGAAAGGAAAGTGAAAGAAGAGAAATTGAGAAAATGAGAGGTCATAAAGAAAAGCAAAAACGAAAGTGATATTTAGGGCTGCACAAAACGACGTAGTTTTCATTCAGGTGGTCAGGTCGGGTCGTCGAGTTAGTTTACTGAACCCGTCACCCGAACCAATAAGTGGACTGATTGATCGGGTTCGACCTGAACTGAATCAATGACCCGAACCAACCCGAATATTTTCTATTGGGTTAGGTCGGGTTGGTCGGGTCATCAGGTCATTGGGTTGGGTTGTGCAGCCCTACATACCATGAGAGGCCATGAAAGAATTGAAAGGAGCATATACATGGTATCAAAGCCAAGATCCATCTCTATCACCTACTTCGCTAGGCTTCTCCCGCCTACTTCGCTAGGCTCGCCTGTTCTGTCTAGGCATCTGTGGAGGGGGGTGTTAATAGTCCCACATCGTCTGCCTCAATCTTTCGGGTGCGGTTTATATATCTGTTGGGTCACTCCACTTAATGTCAATTGGTTTTAAGTTAAAATTTCACAAGGCTGACATATGTCCTTCAAGTTTGTAGGGAGCTATCAAAGACATAAGATCAGAACAAACAACATATATACATTGTATGTCATTGGTGTAAAGTTCCTTTGCCTGCTTCCATACTGAGCAGCATGAGATGTGCTGGCGGAAGATTTGTTTCAATGATGAGCGAATGGTTTGCTTCATCAAGCTACACAATTGAGCATCAATCTTCTCCCATCTAGGCCTTCTAGTTGCTGGGATATCCTCAACTTTCTTTGTCAAATGGTCAGTATATCCCTGACATAAGAGCCATAGCTTAATGTCTGAAGCCCACGTGTATCATAGTTGGTTCCATCTAGCTTGTCATTAGTGATTCCGGAAGAGACATAGCTAATGAAAATAGGAGCCTCACTCTTAGAAGTGTCATTTTTAGCATCCAACTCTGTCTTTAGATGGGATATCCTTAGTTTCAGGTTCAGTCATAGTGACTGTGAGAGAGATACAAACGAGAGGATTTTAGGGAGAAATGAAAGTAATTAGATCTAGTTGGAAGTTGTTGAAACAAGCCGGAAAACCATCGAGAAGAGGTTTGGAGAAGGCCAGAACTTGAACAGAGTGACGTGTTTTGATCACGTGCTCAAGATGGGGTGGCGCGTGACGACCACGCGCAGGGAAGGAGGAGGTGCGTTTGGCAGCGAACGAAGTTGGGCTCTTGGGTTCTGGCCGATCGGAGCCTTCTGAATCTCCCTGAGGTCGATTATACTCAAATCGATGAAGAACTTGAACGGCTAGAAGAGTCGCAGCCGTGGGTGCACTGAATGCGGTTCACCACTACTTTTTGAGAATGGTGGGTATGAGACTAATGTTCACCATTTGCAGTGGGCAAGTGGGTAAATGCAATGATTTTCTCCTCCCTAGATCTGATACCATGTAAAGTTCTGATGGTTGAGAGGAAGCAGAAAAAAGGAGAGAAAGGAGAAACCATTGAGAGGAAAGTTGTGACCTTTTGGTCATTCTTCTGATTTTATTATAAGAGTAAAAATGAACTACCTACAGCTGTGCAAAGTACAAAGGAATAATAAAATAGTGAAGCTACTAAAAGTAAAAAGACCAAAGGTAAAAACTTACTTATCTAACACTATTCTTAACATACATCATTGTATATAAAAACTAGATTAAGGGCTGAAATTTATTTTACCTTGGCAATAGCCATCTTGTCTCCAGCCTTCTCCAATGCTTGAAATTTTGGAATCTCCAAATGAATTATTATCTGTTTCATTCCTTGTCTAAGCAAACTACAAGAAAAACTGCAATAGTATATTTATGTCAAACATCTTGAAAAGTGATTCTCCCGCTGAAGGCAATGTAAAAAAGGCAAAATCACAATATTATACCCAATATTGATGGCAGTCTCCATTTTATCCCCAGTCAAAACCCAAATCTTAATTCCAGCTTGGGCAAGCTTGTCAATGCAATCAGGAACCTATCAAAACAATATCGTGAGGCATAATTTCAAGTCCTATTCCAATTGATAAATCTTCATATGTAAAACTTTTTTTTTCTAACCTACCCCATTTTGGAGCTTATCCTCTACGGCGGTGGCACCCAGAAGGATTAGATTCCTCTCAATCTTATCTGATGCTTCCTCAATCAGTGCTTCCCGATCTGCACTAACTGAATATTTTACTTCAGAAAATTTATTATCAAACTCCTTGTATTTTTCTTCATCAAGTTGACGATAGGCCAGTATCAGCGTCCTTAGACCTGCATCAGCATATTCATGCAAATGTTCTAAGGTTTTCTCTTCAAACTCTCTCCCATTCTTGGCAAGCCTTTCAAACATGACACTGCATGAAAATATGACTTAGAGGCAAGTCAACAAGTTAAATGCAAAGGTAAGAACTCCAAAATACTGAAGGCTATAGTTTATTTTATCACAAACCTGTCAGCACCTTTACAGAGTAGCAGAATTCTTCCTTGTTCATCTTTCACTATCACCGACATTCGCTTCCTTGAGCTATTGAATTCTAAAACATGGAGAAGCTTGTACATCCTGCAAAATGAAATTAGTTACTGTATATCTGATCCATTTAGCATTACATGACAGTTGACATGAAGAAAGTAAATTTGGAAACACAGTAGCTATAACCAATAACTGAATTAGGAAATAATGCACTTTTTAAGTAATCACATAGGCATTAGTTAGCATGTATAAAGTGACATGCTTAATCTCAAACACCACAACAAAATAATATATAAATATGTACAAAGGAAAAGATTGTTTCGACAACAGTTTAACCAGTTTTTTCCACCATTCATATATTTTAAAACAAATATCAAAGCATCAATTAGACTTTAGGTCCCATCTGAGGAAGTCAAGACTTTGGGATCCACATATGTAAGCCAAGGATACAAATTCACCTATTTTATAAGCAGCTTTAGTGTAGTTGGTTGGTCAATCCAAAAGGAGTTGAGAAATATCAATATCAGACACCACATGCCTGTGCAGCTATTAATTAGACCAGCAGCAGAAAAGCAAAAATAAGTTTTTTTTTTTTAATTAAAAATTAACTACTGTCGTCACAAGACAAGTTACTATGTGATGATTACATGTGCCTTGCTCAATGAGAATTCATCCCAAAACTTTGCATGTTGATTAGCAATGAAAACTGCAGCAGTCAAAATCTCAAGTTACTAAACAGACAAAGAAATTGACAAAAACTGACCTTTCAACTTTGTCGCCAGAAACTGGATCCAACTCATACATTGATAAACTAGTCTGAGTCCTTTTGTAGAATTCAAAACCAACTTCTCTTGCAGCAATTACAAATGCTGCTTCATCTGGAGATTCAGCCTCGTATGAGACATTTCCAGTGTCTTCATCCACTTCTGGTATGGCGGTGTGACAGATTGCCAATAAGCGAAAAAAATTCTGCATAACATCTGCATAAGGCTCATTAACCCAGTTTCCATTCATTATCCTTTCATCTATAAAGTTAAAACCTTTGCTGGGTGCTTTTCGATCAGGCAATTCCTTGATTTCATCTGATTCTGACCGATTAACATGCTCATGAATCATGGGTGAACCATTTGTTCTACCCATGGCCTTCTCAACCTCTGTAAAGCCACATCCATAAGCTATCCCAGCAACAGAACATTTGATGAACTCCATTGAATTGCTGGTCAGAGTTCCGGTTTTATCAGAAAGTATTGTGTCAACTTGGCCAAGTTCCTCATTCAAGTTTGAAGTACGGGCATGGGCTGGTTTGTCAGCATCTTCATAGTACATATGGATATCTTGATTGATGAAGATGCTCTGAAGGACTTTAACAATTTCTATTGAAAAATACAAGGAGATGGGAATGAAGAAGCCATATAACATTAAGGCTGTCAAAAAATGAAATACAGCAGCTGCAGCTGCTCTTTTTGGATCAAAGAAAATTGTGGAATCATCTGGTCTTAGAAACCATCTTTTCATCAACCCATTTTCCAAGTCATCTTTAGTTGCAATGCCAAAGAGAATAGATCCAACAAGTGCAATTAGAAATAGAACACAAAATAAGAAGTAGATAATTCTATCCATCTTCTTCTCAATTTTGCTTCTTTTTGAAGGGGGATCAGTAGAGTTTTGAATAACCTTTGTGTCATGACCAGTGAAGATGACTGCTCCAAATATGTAGTCTGTATTACGAAGTTTAGAGTCTCTCAGAAGAAGTTGCTGAGGAGATAGAGGATATTTTTGCTCTTCAAACTCCATGCTCCCAACAAATGAGTACAAATTTGCATTTGGGTCTTCACATTTGACTGTAGCTTTAAAATCACGGAATTTGAAGTCCTCATGTAAGGAAGAAGTTACATCCAACCCTTGTTTTAACTTCAAATTTGTCTCCCCATCCAAGTTCATGGTCTCAACATAGCAGACTGCATCCTCATAACTGGATGAAAGCAGTAGGAGGTCTGCAGGGAAGAATCCATCCTTCTCTATTTTCACTATATTTCCCACTCTTAGATTCTTCCACTCAGTATATTCGAAAATGCCATCACCTTTATGGACTTCAACTCTTCTATTGTTCACCTCAATATCCTGCGGAAGTATTCCATTAGCTAAATTATATACCCTGACTTGATAGCCTGCCATAAACCCCAACCTTTTTCTTGTCCCCCCCCCCCCCCCTTTCCCTTTTGGTCATCAAATAGACAATGCTAAATGATTACCGCTTTAGCTTTTTTTCTTAACATACATAGAACTGTTGGTCTATTATTTTAATTCTATATAGATACTTCATTATACAGGGGAAAGAAATGAAAATCATAACCAAATTTGCACAGAACTTAAAATATAAGAAATATTGTAGCAGAATTAAGAATATATAGACACTAATTAGACCACTCTGTCATTATAGTAAATTATTAAGACTCTTCAAGCTCAGTAAGAAATTGATCTTGAAATCTGAGAGATTAGTTTAGCAAATACTGGAATTTATGAACAAACAGCTTAGTAATTGCACTTCATCCTTTTTTAACCAACTCATACCAATGATCCAAACAAAAAGCAAGAAACCTTCATAAGCTCTCCGTCATGGATCATGAAAATTGATAATCCATTTCTGTCCACAATTTTAATAAAGCTACTGTATAGAATCCTTTAGTTGTTATAACCAAAACAATTCCATAACCTTGGTAAAAATTACTGATATTCTTTAAGCTATTGGATACTTTATGTCCCATAGATTTTATAGACACTGCGAATTGCAAAGAAAATGTAAATACAAACACAATAGGAGACTATAAATCAAATTTAAGAAGAGAAGACCAGTCTGATTCAGTTCGAATCTACACACTTGTGCTACAGGGTTGAAGACAAAAATGTTTAAGAATTGAATTCAGAAAATGATATTCACACTAGGATAAAATGGTAGGCAGAATATAGTACCTGCTTTTTCCGACGCCAATCTTCAATACCCTCTTTCACCATAGTTCCCCCAACGATGATAAACAGAGGAAGGATAGCACTGACAGCTGTATAAGGAGCAAGCTTTGTCAAGGCTAAGATACCAATTACCAAGAAAAAGAAATTAGCTACCCTCCTAAACTGCTCAAACAGTGACTTGGGCAAGAAATTGGCAACAGTATATTTTGTGGACCTGACAGAATTATCTGCATAATTCCTTATTCCTGCCTCAAAGCTATCTGGTTCATTGCAGAAGACCACCCTGGAATAACCCTGTCCCCCAATCTGTGAATGATCTCTCTTGAAGGCTCTTTTACCACATGCAAATGAGTAGATCTTGCTAAAACGCAGCTTCCTTATCCTCCTGCCACCTTTCATTCTTTTTTTATCCAACTGGTAAAAGTAATTAATCCCAAAAAAATAAAGGCAGAAAGACCAACTAAGATGCAATAATAGCTCTTCCCAATCCCAGGAGCAAGCCTCCACAGACAAATTCCAAAACTCGCATCCAAATCGGCAAAAATCCACTAAGCACAAATTTAAAGCAATACAGTTTAACCCCAGAAAGCTTCCCTCTTCCCATCCAGAAAAAAATATCAAAGACCCAGTAATTTCATAACCAAGGAATGACAAAGAAACTGAAGAAAATTTAAAAAATTGGAAGAGAAACAGAAGGGACTGAAGGAGGAGCTGGAGAGTAAAAGGTAATGTTGATCACTTACGATTATGCACAAGCGACAAAACCGGGCCTGCAATCTATTATCTATATACTGTTGGGGACAAGAAATGTAAACTCTCCTTTGAAAAGTAGAGATACCCAAGAGGCAGAAACATCCATGTGATAATTTCTATAACGGGTCCCAGGAAGAAGAAGAAGAAGAAGAAAGCCTTGAACAAAGACTTGTATTAGATCTCTATTTTGAGTTTGAACTTGGAAAAGCCTTGATTGAGAGGATGCGCGTTTCAAATTGTGCTACTTTTCCCAGAAAGCAACGTAACATGAGATAAATACTCTGTTGAACAAAGTAAATGAGGCATCAAAATTGTCATCATAGAAATTTTTCATAGAAAGAGAAAAAGGAGATATGATGCAGAGGCAAGCACAAAGAGAAGGCTGTGAGTTTCTTCTGGACACAAAGTTCTATTTTTTCTTTTCTTTTTCTCTCTCTTTCTAGCGGGGAAGCTATGAAGCTCGTCATCAATGATGAAAGAGAGTATCTCTCTACCCAAGAAATTTCACAACCACCGGGAGCTTAGCTCACATGGTATCTCGAATTTGGCTGTTACTTTGAGGTGTGTTTGAATAGTTAGTAATTAATAAAATATAATAAAATAAAGTTTTGTTTAGTATATTATATAAAAAAATATGATAGTATAAGTTTATATTATTAAATTTTAACATATATTTAGTATTGATATATGATAAGATAATTAAATTTGGTTAATTATTTTTATTCTATTTTATAAGATAACTGTATCTTTTCTCTTATTTTATAATAAAATTTGATAGAATAATTATTCTAATATTATCCCTTATTTTTGTCTCTATCACTCAAAGCTTTTTTTCTTAAAAAGTTTTAATTTTCTATTAAAAAAACACAAACAAAATCATAAAAAAGATTATCAATTTTTTATAGTCTCTAAATTAATGGATAAATGAGAAGTAAGTGATAATGATCATGAAATCTTTGATCTCCACCATGACCCCTTTGTATCAACCCAGAAATTAAAACACAACCCAATAAAACAAATAAAAAAATACAAGTAAAAAAAATCAAATTTCAAGTATCTTAAGGATTGAATTGGAATAAAATGAAAATGAAAATAAAGAAAGTCGAAGGAGATAGTGAAGAAGGTGAAGGGTATAATAGTCATATTATATAGTTACATATACTATCAAGTTATTTATATTATGTATACCAAATGTTTAATAGTATAAAAACTTATGAGCTTATTTATACTATCAGACATTATCCTGTTGTCTTATACTATCATGTTTTATACTATCATGTGTACTAAACGTAGCATAAGATAGAATGGAATAGGATAAGATGAGATGAAATAGGATAAAAGTATTATTTTATTATTCGGATATTTTATGATAAAATAGAGTAAAGTTATTATTCTATTATTTGGGAAATGAATGGAATGATAAGAGTTATAACTTTATTTTTCTTAAATTACCCTTATTGCAAATATACTAATTTTAGGCTATGAAGTTAATGTAATAAAATCTTAATTATAATTATAATAAAAATAATAATTCTATCTCATACCCAGAAATTAAGGAAAGAAAATTAATAGTTTTTAGTGAAGTGACTTCTATATCATTCTACTATTTTTTAACATAACTAAATAATAAAACATATTTTTATCTCATCTTATTTTATTTTATTCCACTCAGTTTTATCAATCCAAATATAACCTTAGAGTTACTTACCGAATTTGGTATACCGAAAAAGTGTAACATGTACCACCCAAAAAATTATCATGGATGTGCCATTTTCTTTGTTGTCAATGATCTATATTTAAGTTAGATTTTTGTAAATTTTAATTAATAATATTTAAATTCGTATAAAAATTTAATTATGTCACTTTTTATGAATAATTATACACATAAAAAATATATATTAAATTTAATTAAATTATATTTGCATATAATTTACAAATCTTGATGTTTACCTATTCAGAAAGTTTTATGTGCCTTTAGTTTATTAAATTAATATATCTATGGCTATCTATGGTCAATGTGTCCATGCAGCTTGGAACAAAGACTTGTATTAGATCTCTATTTTTAGTTTGACCTTGGAAAAGCCTTGACTGAGAGAATGCACGTTTCAAATTGTGCTACTTTTCCCAGAAAGCAATGTGGCATGAGAAAAATACTTTGTTGAACAAAGAAAATGAGGCATCAAATTGTCATCATAGAAATTTTTCATAGAAAGAGAAGAAAGAGATATGATGTAGAGGCAAGCACAAAGAAAAGGCTATGAGTTTCTTCTGGACACAGAAAAGTTCTATTTTTCTTCTCTCTTTTTTTTCTCTCTATTAAGCAGGGAAGCTATGAAACTCGTCATCAATGGTGATAGAGGAGTATCTCTCTCCCCAAGAAATTTCACAACCACCCGTGAGCTTACTCACATGGTATCTTGAATTTGGTTGTTGCTTTGGAGTTAGTTGCCTAGTTTGGTATACCATTATATCTGCACAATTTGGGTTTGAATTCGAGAGTCACCCCATGAAAAAATTTTACTCTAACTTTTCACACAACTTTTATATTTCACACTACTTTTATATTGGTGATTAATATGTAAAGAAATTGGTGATTGATGATATTAATCAATTACATTAATCTTTCCACACCATTTTTACACCGTTAATTAGCAATCAAATAAGTGATTAATGATGTGTATTATGTAATACACGTCATTTACTGGTCATTAATCATCAGTATAGATGATGTGTAATATCAAAATAAATAATAAGAAGTTTTTTTATAACCATTTTTAATACCTTTTGATTACTTCTACTTATTTGAGAAAAAAATAATTAGAGAGTGTGTGTATTAGGAGGTATGTTTATCTTGTTTTAGAATAATTCTAAATCCTACTAATCAATCATTTTAATAATCTTTTTATTTACTAAATAAAAAAAGAATTAAATATTTTTTATATTTTTAAGATATTAAATACATTTATTTTTATTTAATATTTTTTTTATTAAATATCAATAAGTGTGTCACAGGCTGACCTAAAAACGTCATCCTTGAGCTCAAAAGGATAGGAGCTGTTGGACCCAACTTAGGATCCCTTACCAATGATCCAGAACATTTGCCCCCAACTGAATAGAACATGTGACGACTCCTGATATGCCACCTCAGTAATAGACTTTCTCTCCAAAACTCCCTTCGTGTGACAAGCGTGAAGGGGGGGAGGAGCACTTTGCATCTCCATGAGGTATGTAACAACCCGGGACTACCTGCAGGATTGATGAGTGTCTCCACAAACTAACACGGGTCTTTTCAGCGTGCTTTGTCCTCACTCACACGCATCCTAGGAAACTTCCAAGCAGGTCACCCATCCCACATTGCTCCAGGTCAAGCACGCTTAACCATGGAGTTCTTATGTTCTAGGCTCCCGAAAAGAAGTTGCAACTTATTGATATGGCTACACCAAATTAATTCCTTTAAGCCATCCTCAACTATGCGGTCCATACCGCACGCGGTCTCTGAATCCCTCCCATTCTGGTGCGTATTCAGTTCATTCATGCAGACCCTCCGCCTAGAAGCCTGCCAGGAGCCACTCCTTGTTCGTGCTTCATTGCACCGGTGATCACTCCCCGCCCTCATCGGCCTCGGGACGCCACATGCCCACCAACTTCCGCTTGGTTCGTCCCCGAACCACACCGTACTGGGAGAGGTCCCATATCTGATACCATTAATGTTACGACCCGGGACTGCCTGCAGGATTGATGAGTGTCTCCACAAACCAACACGAGTCTTTTCAACGTGCTTTGTCCTCACTCACACGCATCCTAGGAAACTTCCTAAGAGGTCACCCATCCCACAATTGCTCCAAGACAAGCACGCTTAACCATGAAGTTCTTATGTTCTAGGCTCCCGAAAAGAAGTTGCAACTTGTTGATATGGCTACACCAAATCAATTCCTTTAAGCCATCATCAACTATGCAGTCCCATACCTGTACAGTCTCTGAATCCCTCTCATTCTGGTGCGTATTCAGTTCATTCATGCAGATCCTCCGCCTAGAAGCCTGCCAGGAGCCGCTCCTTGTCCGTGCTTCATTGCACCGGTGATCACTCCCCACCCTCGTCGGCCCCGGGATGCCACAAGGTATACACCCATAAGTCTTATAAATAGAGATGATCTCGGCGATCTAGCGAGTTCACCTTTAGCGACCTATACACCATTAACCACCACCCTACCAAGCTAACCTAAGTTTGTTAAGCCTTTTTTTAAGCCTCATCACCAAGTTCTCCCATAGCTTGGGTTAGCTAAGAGCCACCAACAATTTGGTTGATATGAACATCCTGGAACAATAAAGATTACTACGAAATGTTTGAAGAATATAAAGTTCTTTCTAATAGTCCACCTAATACTTAATAAAAAATAGATATATTTAATATCTTAAAAACATAAAAAGTTTACTTTATTTAATAAATAAAAAAAATTAAAAAGATTAATTCAGATTCATAATATTTACAATTCATAATAAAAAGCTAAAGAAAGAAAGCAACAGGAAAAAAAAAAAAAAGAGGCTAAAGAATGCTCTTGTAAAGCACAAGCTATTAACTAGTTCAACTGAATTAAAAAGGCTTCTACTATATACCTAAAAACTTTTGGTGCATGGATGTACCCTAAAAATGACATTTAATAACATCTCAGAGCCTATTTGTTAATTATTATATTTTAACCTAGAAATCTTATTATATTTCATTTTAGTCCTATCAACAAATTTTGTTTATTTATTTATTGACCCTATAACAACAATATGCAAGAACGAGATCAACATCAATGGGGGTTTCCAAAAAACCAAACATGTTCATATCGACATAGCTTAAGATTGACCAACGTGTACAATTAGGACAATTCTTTAGAGTTCACTGTGCTAACTTCCTCATATGTCAAATTTGGAAGAACAAAAAATGAAGAAGCTTTCAAAAAAAAATTAAATGTTCAAATTGATTAGAACAAACCCAAAAGGGTGGTTCGTGCTAAAATTGAAAAATTGAAATGTTCACTTTCTTGGCCCAACAAACTAAAACATCTTTCTTATTATAACCCAAAAGGATTTCAAAAATTGAAACAAAAAGGTCAGATAGTTACACAAATGAAACAAATCCAGAAAAATTTAGCGTTATTCTTCTTGAAGAGCTATCTACATTATATGTTATTATGAACATGATAGAAAACCAAAACCCCCTTCTTCCAACCCGATTGTCAGGAAATGCAATTGGGGTGGTGAGGAAGCATGGCACTGGGGCGAAGGCCAATAAATGGTGTAGACGAAAATGGCAATGACAATGGAGGGCTTCCTATTGCGCCTGATGACAATAGTGGAGTGCATTGTGGCAAACCTGTTGTGAACGATAGAGAATGTGGCGTGGATGGCGGGACGAGGGAGATGGGGAAGTAGAGAGGGAGAATAGGGCTCTGATATGGAGGAGCAAAACTGCATGTCAAGGTTTCCAAGCAGTGATAGGGAGTTGATCAGAGTGCAAATCAAGATTAACCCTCATTTTTGATTGAGTAAGACACTAATGATTTCGGGGGAATTTCAGAACCAATCATTCCTTTGTAGCCTAGGTGACGCTAGTGGAGTGCATGAAATCAAATGCAAGAGCATGTTGCAAATGGCGAAATGGGGCAGTAACGATTTCTTTGGCAGCATATTTCCCACACTTTTGCTCTTGTTGTCACTAGGTGAGAGAATAGTGAAGTCATGTTTGAAATAATTAAAAATTGAAGGTGCATAACTTAGAAAAATGGTGAATCTAAGTGGAGGAAGAAAAAAATGAAAGAAAACAATCTTTTATTTTTTAAGGTGATTTTTATAATTTACAAATCTTGATGTTTACCTATTTAGAAAGTTTTCAGTTTTTCATTTGTGCCATTAGTTTATTAGATTAATATATCTATGACTACCTATGGTCAGTGCATCCATGCACCACAACTTTTTAGGTGCATCATTGACAAATTCATAAATCAAAAGCTCATTCTCTTCTTAATTCTCATTCATAACACCTTCTTATGCTTTATTTTTAATAAATGTTCATTTTGATCCTCTAAAAATATATGTAACATCATATTAATCCTTCATTTATATATTCATCAATTTAGTTTCTAATTAATATGCCTAACATCAATTTTTTATTCAATATTATAAATTAGACATCAAATTATTCTTTTAAATAATATCAAATTACTTCTTAAAGGACGAAATTGATAGTATTAATCAATCATGTTAATATAACAAATATCTCCTCATTTTTCTTGGTTTTTGTGGGAAACAATTCAAACCCTTAAATTGAATCAAATCTTTATTTTATAGCCATATCTATAATCAATTGTCTTCAAATTTTTATAAATTTCTCTATCTTCATTGAAATGTATAACCTTTTTGTCATTATAATTTTGAGTTTATCTTTCTCTGTGTTTTTCTTCTTTTTTTAAGCCCTTATTTTTTTTTTTTTTAATTTGAAGCTTTTGGCTTTTTTACATCAATGTTGATGCTTCTAAATTTATTTTCCAAATTAGGATACTCAGACTTTAATTCTTTAAATGTTGGTTTTTCCAAGTTAGGAAGTTGGTTTAACAGACTTCCCAACATAAAATTTTATTTTATTTTTCTAAACATTGAGAACTCAATTTTAAGAAAATAGACTTCTCAATGTTATACCTTTTTTTTAGCATAGTAAAGCAGCCAACTTCTAAGCAACAGACTTCCTAGTTATGTTTTATTTTATTATTTTATTTTTCTACTTTATTTAGTATATTTTAATAAATTTTATATAAAATATTGATATAATTTAATAGTTTAGTTTAATAATTTATATTTTGTGTTTTAATTATAGAATTTTGATATAATTTTAACTACACCATGATATTTTAAATATATTATTATAAAATTTCATTATTATTATATTTAATTGTATAAAATTTATATAAAAATAGTTTTAAAAAATATTATATTAATTATAATAAAATTAATAATATTTATGTGATAGTTTGCATGCATAATTGAGTGTATTACATGGTTTTTAAACAAAAATACAATATTACTAATTAGTGCGAAAAACATGCATAACAACTGCCATATTGGAGGTAATGTTGAGACAGAGTTCTCCAAGGTCCAAGCGTTAAGGGTCACCTATTTCCAGGCATAGAATACATTGGTTTATGAATAAATCATGACTACACTTGTCACGACTGCAGGGTTTAGAGGCTCTCAAGAGTAGGCCATATATGGATATTTCAAGTTCTGTGAATATCACTTAAGAATTTGATTTTCCTAAACTGAGCTAATGATGTGCAACCCATTGGATGATGGCCCACTTGACGCTCCAAGTTGAGGATAAAAACATGTTACAGGAACCGCTTGAACCTTCTTGAATGTCATTTAGTCATCCTCTATTACAACAAGAGGGTGGTCATCCACATTACATAAATAGCCACTATTCATTTGCTTCCATAGTACATAAATAACCTTCTTGAACCTTCTTGAGTCTACTAGTGCCTATAGGCCACCGCAAGAAATTCTGAAATTGTCGTTAGCCATATCCGCTGGTAATCTCTTGAAATCCGTTGAAAATTTGATTTCTAGCGGAATGTCGTTCCCCAGGAAAACGCTGGCCGGAAACAAAAATCCACTAAAAATATTGGGGATTTGGCCATCGAAAAAAAAAAAGAACCACGAGTTGTCAGAGGGCAAGATTCTCCGACGGAATATCCGCCTACCATAACTTTTTTCTAGTAAAAAATTCATCAGAATCTGTCGAAATCACTATATAAGTGATTTTGAGCAATTCGAGATTTGATTGTTCTACTCATCTTTCGTTTCCTATTGATAGTGAGGATTATGACTCCAATAATATCATCAAGTGGTTAATATGATTGAAAGTTTACGTAGTAAAAATGGTTCCACCTCTTATGACGATGAGAAAAAGACTAGGTAATGATATATAAAAATGGAAAGAAATAAGCATTGCGAATTATAATAATGAATTTACACAATATTATGAAATAAATTTTCTAGCAAATAGAAACCCCCTAATGGAGAAACTAGAGAATAATAACAAAACCAAAACCAAACAATTTTTTTTATAAAAAAAGATGGCTGTCACAACCGGTATCACGATAGGAGGCAATAAAAAATTTAAAAACAAAATAAAATAGGGGAGTTGCCACCAATTTTATTGGGTAGAAAAAAGTTGAAAAACTCTAAAAAAAATTTAAAAACTAGCCTGCGCAAACTAAATTAGGTTTCAGAATTGGTTTGTACAGTGAAGGGTGGAAACTTAATCCTACAACATCCTTATACATTTGTCCTAAGACGGTTATCCTAAAATCAATTGGGTGAATTACATAACATAAAAATATTTAATTTGCCCAAAAAAGATAACAAATAATCAACGATAATAAATATTTACAAAATAAAATTAATATAAAAATTTACAATTAAATAATTGATAACAATTGGAATAGTTACAAGTAGTATAAAGAATCAAGAATTAAAATATTCATGGTCAAAGAACAAATTTAAAATAAAATAAGAATTAAAAACTAATTTACAGAAATTTACAATAAATGAAAAATATTTTCATATAAATAAAATAAATCAAAATCAAAATATTTTCAAATAAAAAGAAAAAAGAAAATAAAAAATTATAAAAACTAAATTATGAAAATTTAATTTTGACTTGACTTTCGGCTACGTATTGTTACTAAGTGACTTCAAAACTTAAAAGGGCAAGTGAATTGAGTTTTTTAAAACTCTTTGCAAATAAGCCCCTTTCAATTTTTGTTGCAGCTATTTTTTTATGTGGTGATTGGATTTATGATAGCAAAAGATCTCACATAAATTTTCAAAGAAAAAGAATGAGTAGAAGATGAAGCAACAAGTATGAAAAGCCAATAAATAAGCTTGAATGTAAAAAGAGATAAGGATAGAGAAGAGTGCAAACAAGATTTATACTAGTTCAATCACCCTTATGATCTGCATCCAATCCCTAGGATCATCCACCTAGGAGTTTCCATTATTCTTCCGGCTTCAATAGGTGCTTGAGAAACCCTTACAAGTTTTGAGCCCTTCTTACACTTTCAGGATCATCCACCCTTATGTGTAGAAGCCTTTTTGTCTCCTAGAGGGATCATCCACCCTCACAAGTGATTGAAAGGAATATACTCTCTCAAAGAGCTGATCTTACAACTTGAAGTACTATGAAACTTTCAAAGATATCTCATAAAGGCTTTAAAATAGAGCAAGAGAGCAGGAAGAATTAAAACTCAGATTTAATGTTAGGAAGTAAGTTGTTAGATGTTCAAAAGATAGCATTAAGTGTCCTAATACTTGTATTTATAGCCCACAAGAGAAATAGATCCATTGGGAGAGGTTGTTGGTGCATTTAATGCACTAAAAAGCTAACCATAATTGAGTTTTAGTGGTGTGATAATCGATTACAATGATATTGTAATCGATTACTAAGCTTAAAAATGAGTCATGGATTTTTGTATGCACCTAGTAATCGACTATAACTTGTAATTTCAAGCTGTTTCCAGGTGTTGTAATCGATTACAGAGGCACTTCTGACTTAAGCAAAATGGGATTTTGAGGTGCTGTAATCGATTACAACCTTGTTGTAATTGATCATATGCCTTATATAATGGATTACAACTATTCTAAAACCAAATTTTGATCACAAACAAACCTTTTAAAGGATTACCAACAAACAAAACTTGGATTTTTTAAGGATTCAAACAAGATTTTCATAAGTCAAGTTCAAAACATGATTTTCTGTTAAATAACCCAAATTTTTCAAAACCAACAACCACCAACTTAAAGATTTCATAATGGACTTTTCAAAACCAATTTGCTTAATGAAATATCAAAGATCACTTCTCATATCAAAGAATCAACTTGGTGTTTGTAATTATTTGTTGGTCTTAAACCAACAAGTGCTACAACATATAAAAGGCATGCTCCAAGCAAAAACTTGGAATCTTGTTCTTATAATATGTTATTTAGCTATCAATTGGAGGCATTTGAACATAAGCTACAGGGTGTTCAATATTTCACCAATGGTCATATTCACTTAAAGATTGAGAAGTAAATTCACTAGTATTATTAAGACAAATTGAATTTATATAATCTTACAAACACCAGGTTGCAAGTTGATAATAAGTATATATATGACCAATTGGCTTCTGACAATAAAATATCTAAATGGTACACATATTTTATGATATAATACGCAAATATCATCCTAAATATATTCTAAAAATTTAGGAAATTCAACTCTACTTTTAGCTGGTGATGACCTTATAATCAATTTGCATTGAGAACACGTTGTATAAGAAAATTAATTATATTGAAAAATCTCTTGGTCCTTCAATGATATCCATATGAATTATCAATATTGACTCAACATAGCTTAACTGACCATATGCCAAATAACAAAATTATTTAGACAAGTAAACTTATGGCGTACAATAATATAATAAACTTCTTGTTTACAACAATATAGTAAACTTCTGGTTTCAATAGTATGTGTTTGAATTGTACTCATTTCTACTTGACTTGATAATGAATAAAGCCTAATGTATAAAATTTTATTCATCCAAGTAACAAAATATAGTAGTTATTCTAGAGGATTGAATTACTTTTGTACTACAAAATATCAAAATATAGATGCTCCTATAAATACATTGCAAGGCCTCAAAAGTATGCATCTAATCCAATTCTACATACTACCATCCTTGTGAATGGTCTAACTTGAGCATTAGAGTGCCTTTTGCAGGTACCCATCCCCTCACACTACCATTGATGTAGTCATACCGCAGAGGTTTTCACTTTTAACCACCTACTCAAGTAACCCTCTGAACTTTGTTAAGAACATTGGCACCATTTGTGGAAAAAGATAAACTTATATTCCCATCATCATCATCATGGTTAACATAAGGGCAAAACTCTACGAATCTGAATTGTGTCTCTGCCGCACAAAACCAATTGTCTCTACCGCACAAAACCAATTGTCTCCCAACCGCCGTCCAACATCTATTCCTGCTCATGAGCCAATCCAGGAACCAGTCGCTACCCAACCAGAAACCAAGCATGTAGGATGGGGTAGAGACTTCTTTTACAGGAGAGAATCTTTCCCTTATGCCCGCGTAAATTCTGATGAGACAACATCTTGGTCCACAAAGAGCACATTCTGGAGATGCCGAACAACGAGTGTTAGCACTGCAATACCTTGGAGCCTGTGTGGAGAATGAAAAAGTTCAGTCCTTCCGTGCTGAAATCGATATCTCGGAGCTATCTAAAGTAGTATTCATTTCTTTTGTTAGACTTCAGGATGAACGAATCCACAACCCAGAACGAGCTGTCAACCAGGAGAATAAAGGCGAGAACTGATCTCTGAGAAGGAATCTAGAAAATCATAAGGAGAGAGTCCAAGACGAGGTTTGTCATCTGAAAAACTTTAGGATAATGAATCTCGATCATAATGTTGAAATCTCTGTTCGAAGAAGACAAAAGTAGGATCACAAAGTTAGGAGCTCAGTTTCACAAAACCAACTTTTCTCTGACAAGCTGATGGCCTATGAGATCCCTAGGCATTTCGAATACCCCACAAAATATTGAAGCCTGTGACGGGACCACGGACCTTCAGGAGCACCTGAATGCATACATTTATGCTCTCTTATTTGTTAGGGGTGATGATCCACTCATGTGTCGCGCTTTCCCTCTGTCTCTAAAGAAAGCCACCTTGAGATGGTTCACTACCCTAACTCCTAAGTCCGTTGTTAATTGGGAGGGCTTGTTGATCTGTTGATTATTCATTTATCTTAAATGCCTTGTAATTGATTAATTGGACTCCATTTGTGCTTAATTGTCATCATTTAGGTAAGTTTCTGACATCGAACCCTAGTTGGATCATTACTGTGAAACTTTGCTTAAATGTATTTTAAGACACTAATAAGTGAATTGAACTTTTTAGAAAACCTTTGGATGACGGAGTCCATCAGGCTTGACGTCCACTTGAAGAAAGACTAAGGATTCATGAAGATGAAGATCACCTTTTGAAGTAATAAGAGAAGAGTTTCTGAGAAGAATCTAGGCTTAAAATGAAGGTCCTATGTCAAATTTTAGGGCCTGCGTAAAGTTTCAGGGCCTGCATAAAGTTTCAGGGCCTGCGTAAAGTTACACGGCCGTGTCAAATTACACGGCCATGGCCGTGTACCTCTCTGTCTGGTGAAATAGGAGACTTTTTAAGAAACAGTGTTATACACGGCCTAGGCTGTATAATCCCACACGGCCGTGTAATCACTCCAGACAAAATTAAATCAGAAAGTTCTTCGAGAAGTTTGTGTTGGAGGCCTATATATTGACACTCTTGGCTCCTTTGGAAGGGAGTTTTGGCCGTGGGAGTAGCTGGGAAACCCTAGGAAAAGGAGAGAGGGGGCTTGGATCTAAGGTTGGAGTCTCAGGTTCGAGCAATTAGAGATCCATCATCCTCAATCCTTGGAAACTCGTTTGTTCTTTAGTTTTTCTTCTACACTTTGTTTCTTATATTGTTCTTTCTCAGTTTTTCTTGTGATTTTGTTTTAACCATGTGTAACTAAATCTTCCTTGGTTAAAGGGTGATGAAACCACTAGTTTTAATGTTGTGAATCTTGCATATTTGATTATTTCAACACAGTTATGTTTTTATTCATATATTTCTGAATCTATTATTAGTATGCAAGTTTTTATACTTGTTCCCACTTCCAAAGTAGTAGATCTGGGTTTATTATACGCAGTTGCGTTAATAAATCTAGAGGATTGTATGATGTTAATGTGGGTATAATTATCTTTGTGCTATTTTCCAGTTATAAAGGTGGTAGATTTGAGCTTATTATGCGCGATTGCGGTAATAGATTTAGTGAAATATATGTTCTAAGTAATTTAATCCTGGTGTGTGATTAGATCTTAGTGTGATTAGTTTTCTAAATCTTAATGCAATTGTTAGATAGTTGTAAGAGCGGTTGCTTTATAACTAATCAGTGATTAGGAGTTAATTTGAACAGTTGCTAAATTGGCCAACACTTAAAGAAAATAGAGATTCAATCTCAAAATTGCGTAAAAATATAATTGAGTATGTTGGAATAAAAAGATATGTGAGTTTGCATTTTTATATAAATCTAGTGGTGGATTCGATCTCTTAACCAATTCTTTTATATTGTTGATTCTAGTTTGTTTATTGTTATTTGATTTGGAAATTGTTCATTGTTCATCAAAATTCCAAAACCCCCTTATTTACTGTTTAATGTTAGTCATAGTTTAAATTAAAAATTATTTGATAGTGTTGATTGAATTGGTTATCTGTGGATCGACCCTTATTAACTACAACTAGTTATAAGGTTTTTATTTTTTGGAGGGCTTAACAACTGATTTTTACCTGAATTTTAATCACTATCCGCCACACACCAAGAAAATTTGGCGCCGTTGCCGGGGAGCCAATTTTTTAATTACACTATTAATTATTTCCTGTTGTTACTCTATTTTTATTTTTGTCTTAATTTTTAGTTTTTAATTCTTGTTTTCTAAGTGTTTTGTAGGTGTTGATGTCTATTGAAGGGTTAGACGAGGGATTGCAGAATTTGAGGAACTATATTGATCAACTTAACTCACATCCTTAATTTCCCTTCCATCCAACTAATTTCTAACTCACACCTGCTGACATTGAAGCTGCCCGTCACATTGATCTATCAAGCTCAGAGACATTTGAGCCATATAAAATATTTGAAGAGGTAACAATGGCAGAAAACACTTTAAAGGCATTGGGTACTCCAGACTTGGATCAATAGCCTCTATGCATAGATATTCTTGAAAATAAAGAGGCATTTGAATTGAAATCCGATTTAATCCATCTCTTGCCATCTTTCAATGGATTACCCGGAGTGGACCCCAACAAACACTTGAAGGAAATTCATGTGGTATGTTCTAGCATGAAGCCTTCAGGAATTCCAGTAGAGTAGGTCAAACTCAGAGCTTTTCCATTCTCACTCAAAGATTCAGCTAAGGAGTGGCTTTACTACTTGCCACCCGGATCCATTCAATCATGGCAGGACATGGCTCGAGCTTTCCTAGATGGATATTTCCCTATCTCAAAAGTTGTAACAATCAGAAAAGAAATCTGCAGTATTCAACAAAGGCATGAGGAATCACTTCATGACTACTGGGAGAGGTTTAAGAAGCTTCATGACTACTGGGAGAGGTTTAAGAAGCTATGTTTCAGCTGCCCTCATCATCAAATAAGTGAGCAACTCTTAATTCAATATTTTTATGAAGGCTTACAAGTAATAGATCGCAACATGATTGATGTTGCTAGTGGAGGAGCATTGGTTGATAAAACTCCTCAAGAAGCTAGAAACTTGATCTCAAGAATGACTACTAACACTCAATAATTTTTCACTAGAAATGACACTAGAGTGAGAGCAGTGAAAGAAGTAGAGACAACCAGTTTATAGCAGCAAATGACTCAATTAAGTGTTATGGTTCAACAGTTAATGGATATAGGCAAAGCCCCAGTTCATGCTTATGGGATCTATTGTTCATTTGGACATCCCACTCATATGTGTCCCACTCTCCAAGAGGACACAAATGAGGAGGTAAGAGCAGTAGGGAGATACTCTAGACTTTCAAAAAATTATAACCCTTATTCAAACACATATAATGCGGGTTAGAGGGATCATCCTAATTTCAGCTATGCAAAGCAACCTTAAAATCAACCTCCAGCTTATGGACCCCCAGGATTTCAGCAAAGGCAAACACATTTCCCTCAGAGACAACAGCAAGTTCAAGCTCCTAAGCAACCTGAGCATTTACTAGAGGAGCTAGTGAAACAAATGGCTACTAATAATTTGCAGTTCCAACAAGAAATAAGGGCCAATATACAGAGTTTTCAACAAGAAACAAATGCCACCATACAAAGTTTCAAGCAAGAAACAAGGACTGCAATCAATAACTTACAGAACCAGATAGGACAATTATCCATAGAGTTCAATAAGTTTCAAAGCCAATCTTCAGGGAAACTGCCCTCACAACCGGAAGTGAATCCAAGGGAAAATGCTAGTGCTGTCACATTAAGAAGCAGGAAGACGTTGGATGAGCCTACATCTCCTCCACTAATCACTCAAGAGAAAGATGAAACACCCAAGGAAGCAAATGCAAAGGGGCAAAGCTCCAAAGCCCCTAAGGTAAGTAATTTTGAAACCCCTCCTAAATATGTCACTAAAGCTCCTTTTCCTAATAGGTTAGTAAAGACCAGGAAAGAAGAAGTAGAAAAAGAGATCCTAGAGACTTTTAGGAAGGTGAAAGTTAATATCCCTTTGTTAGATGACATTATTTAGGTACCTAGGTACGCAAAATTTCTGAAAGAATTATGCACTAATAAGAGAAAATTGAAAGGAAATGAAAGGGTCCAAGTAGGAGAAAATGTTTCAACTGTGATAAAAAAGAAACTCCCAACCAAATGTAAGGACCCTAGCACATTTGCCATACTATGCACTATAGGTAACACAAGGTTTAAAAGGGCAATGCTTGATTTAGGTTCATCTATAAATGTCATGCCTTATTCTATTTATGTATCTTTATACTTGGGTCCTTTGGAACCTATTGGTGTTATTATTCAATTAGCTGATAGATTTAATGTATACCCAAAAGGTGTGGTTGAAGATGTTTTAGTGCAGGTTAATGAATTAGTGTTTCCAGCAGATTTCTATGTTTTGGACATGGAAGAGGACAAGTCTCCCAACTCTGCTCCTATATTGTTGGGGAGACCATTTTTGAAAACTGCGCAGACAAAAATTAATATGCACTCAGGAACTTTAACAATGGAATTTGATGAGGAATTGATTAGATTCAATATTTTTGAAGCTATGAGATACCCAAGTGATGTGCACACTCCTTGTTTAATTGATTCTTTTACTCCTTTTGATTCTTTAATTTCTGTAGCTTTTGATTCTGACCATTCTGATGCTCTTGATACAATTCTAACTCATAGCTTAGATGTATAGGAGGAAAAGAAGAATGATGAAGAAGAGCCATGGAGTGAAGACATTAATGAAATTGTTGCTGCGTTACAAGAGCTCTCTTCCACTCCAGAAGAGCATGAGGTAACTTTTATTGATTTACCTGTTACTACTGATATACCTCAACTTTTCGTTGTGCAGGCACCTGAATTAGAATTGAAAGCACTGCATGATCATCTTAAATACATCTTCTTAGGGGAGGAGGACACTCTTCTAGTAATAATTACAAAGTCACTCACCCAAGAGCAAGAAGAGAAATTGGTGGCTGTTTTGCAGGAACGTAAGACAGTCATTGGTTAGTCAATAGCTGACATCAAGGGTATTAGTCCCTCTATTTGTATGCACAGGATCCTAATGGAGGAGTGTGTTAAACTTATGAGAGACCCCCTGAGGAGGTTGAATCCTCCTATGATGGAGGTTGTGAAGAAGGAGATACTGAAACTCCTAAGTATGGAGGTGATCTACCCCATTTCTGACAGCAAGTGGGTAAGCTCAGTCTAGGTAGTACCAAAGAAATCTAGAATTATTGTGGTAAGAAATGCTGAAAATGAGCTCATTCCCACTAGGTTACAAACAGGGTGGCATGTCTGTATTAATTACAGAAAGCTGAATGCCGCCACTAGAAAAGACCACTTTCCTTTGTCTTTCATTGATCAAATATTAGAAAGATTAGCTGGTCATTCTCATTATTATTTTCTGGATGGCTTTTCAGGTTACAATCAGATTGCTATTGCTCCAGAAGACCAGGATAAAACTACCTTCACTTATCCATTTGGTACCTTTGCTTATAAGAGAATGCCCTTTGGACTCTGTAATGCATCGGGAACTTTCCAAAGATGCATGATGAGTATATTCTCTGATTACATTAAAAACATCATTGAAGTTTTTATGGATGATTTCAGTGTCTTTGGAAATAGTTTTAAAAATTGTTTGGAACATTTAACATTGGTGCTTAAAAGATGCATTGATACTAACTTGGTACTGAATTGGGAAAAATGTCATTTCATAGTAGAAGAGGGTATAGTGCTAGGCCATGTAATTTCTGCTAGGGGAATTGAGGTAGATAAGGCTAAGGTAGAACTCATGCATTCTTTGCCCCACCTACTAGTGTGCAGGAAATTCATTCTTTTATTGGCCATGCAGGTTTCTATCGGCAATTCATCAAAAACTTCTCTAAAATCTCATTGCCCCTTTGCAAGCTACTTCAAAAAGATGTGCAATTCAACTTTGATGAGAATTGTATGGAAGCTTTTTCTAAGCTCAAGAAATTATTGACTGTTGCGCCTATCATTAGGCCACCTAACTAGGAATTACTGTTTGAATTAATGTGTGATGCCAGTGACTTCGCGGTAGGGGTTGTCTTAGGACAACGAGTTGATAGAGTTCCGTATACTATTTATTATGCATCAAGGACTCTAAATGATGCTCAACTTAATTACTCAACAACTGAAAAAGAATTTCTAGCTGTTGTATTTGCTTTAGAAAAATTTAGATCATATCTCATTGGCTCTAAAGTAATTGTGTTTTCAGATCATACAGATTTGAAGTATCTCCTGACAAAGAAAGAAACGAAGCCTAGATTGCTCCGATGGATTTTATTGCTCCAGGAATTTGACTTGGAGATTAAAGACAAGAAAGGGAGCGAAAACTTGGTAACCGACCATTTGAGTAGGTTGGTGACTGAGGAGGAAGAAATGCCTATCATGGAGACTTTTTCAGATGAGTATCTGATGACCATTAAAGCCATGATCCCTTGGTATACTGACATTGTTAATTACCTGGTTACTAAGGACTTTCTAGAGGGTTTGAACAAGGCCCAAAGAGATAAATTAAGGAGTGACTGCAAATATTACATATGGGATGACTCGTACCTCTGGAAGCATTGTGCATATCAGGTCATTAAGAAGTGCATTCCTGATTCTAAGACACACTCCATTCTCTTCTTTTGTCACACCTATGCTTGTGGAGGACATTTCGGCATTAAAAGGACAACCAACAAGGTGCTTGACAGTGGTTTCTATTGGCCCACAATCTTTAAAGATACCTACAATTTCTGTAAGTCCTGCGACCGCTGTCAGAGAACAGGTAACATTGGTCCTCAGAATCAAATGCCTCAAACTCTGATCATTTTTGTGGAAGTTTTTGATGTGTGGGGTATTAATTTTATGGGACCATTTCCTTCTTCTTTTGGTTTTTCATACATTCCCTTATTTGTTGATTATGTGTCTAAATAAGTGGAAGCAAAAGCCACCCGATCTGATGATTCTAAAACTGTTGTAGATTTTGTTAAATCACATATTTTCTCCAGGTTTGGGACCCCAAGGACTATCATCAGTGACTAAGGGACCTATTTCTACAACAGAACGTTTGATGCTCTCTTGAGAAAATACGGAGTGATGCACAAAATTTTCACTCCTTACCATCCACAGATAAATGGGCAAACTAAAGTGTCCAATCGAGAGATTAAATCAATCCTGGAAAATATGGTGAATCCCTTGCGTAAGGATTGGAGTACTAGACTTAGGGATGCGTTATGGGCTTATAAGACTGCCTATAAGACTCCCATTGGCATGTCACCATTTCAGTTGGTGTATGAAAAGCCCTATCATTTGCCTGTAGAGCTGTAACATCGCTCTTATTTGGCCATTAAGCAAGTCAATCTGGACTTGGAAGGTGTTGGGAAGCAAAAGAAGTTTTAGTTACAAGAATGGGAAGAATTGAGAAATGAGGCCTTTGAGAATGTCCTAATCTATAAAACTAAGGTCAAGACATTCCACGACCAATTAATCTCTAGGAAGGAATTCCACAAAGGACAGAAAGTGTTGCTATACCAATCCAGGCTAAAATCGTTTCCAGGTAAATTGTATTCTAAATGGATTAGACTATTTGTGGTAACTAATGTCTTTCCTTTTGGTGTAGTGGAGATCATGAGTGAAACATCTGGAAAAGTGTTTAAGGTCAATGGGCACCGTCTCAAACCATACTATGAACTTCCTAACAATGCAGAAGTGGAAGTGATGAACCTTCTCCCCCCACAGTATGAAGATCAATGAGAGTATCATCATGTCGGGTTGAGGACAATAAACTAAGCGTTTAATGGAAGGCAACCCATCATCAAGAAAACCAGATTTGATTTCTTTATCCCTTTTATCTTGTGTTTTTATTAATTTCTTAGAACAGATTTCAATTTGTTTCTTGACTATTAGAATGCAAGTCTTTGGAAAACCTTGTGCTTGGATTGCTAATTATGTGTTTGAATTCTTTCATGGATTGTTGGATGATTGTGTGGACTAATTACAGTGGAAATCAAGCAAAATTATTAGAATGAACTCTTTTATGGTGATGTATGCTAAATCATGTTCTTTAGGGCTGATTTCTTTAAACTGAGAAGTTAAATTTTAATTTCATGATGAATGGACTGAGTAAAGAGTTATACTCTTGAGACACATTCATATGAATTTGTGCTTTATGAACTTCTCATTTGTGGAATCCCTTTAAGATTGATTATGAATTCTAGTCTTGGGCATCTGACTTTAAAAGACCCTGAGCTGTGCTTTGGAATTAATTTCCTGAGTTTTTTCATAGAACAACATTACCATTACACGGCCGTGTAATCGTGGCAGTGTAGGGCTACACGATCATGTAACTATGACAGCACCCCTTTTAGGGATCCTTTTCCTAATTTTCCCCAATCCTTCATCTTCCTTACGTAGCCCCCCCTCTCTCTCCACCATCTTCAACCTTCTTACACCCACCTAAATCCACTAACTCCTCTATTTTTCAACCTCAAATCCATCAAATCTTATATCTTTCTTCTATTTTTTTGGTTCCATTTTCTCCCCAATTCTCACCATTTTCACCAAATCACACACTCTCTCTCACCACCTATGCACCCACCATAGCCACCACCACAAACTCCATTTTTCTTCCATTTTCAAGCTCCAAATCACTACTCACTCCTCTATTTCTCCATTTATCACTCATCCCTCACCAAAACTACCTATTTTCACCTAATTTCAACAAAACCCACACTTTCCTTCTCTCTCCACCGTGACCACCACCTAAAAAAAAAACCATTTTCAATACCCACATTTTCCAACCTTCAAAATACCCCCAAAGAAGAGGGTGAAGCACATCACCAGTAGCAGACCATGCCGCGCTACGTCTGCTCCACATGCACCACAACCACCAGCTCCACCACCTCCTCCATCTCCTCCTGAGGTAAATATTCATCCCATTTTGACTAAAGAAATTGTGCCTACTAAATTCTTAGATGAGGATACTCTTAGGCAGATAGGACTGTATGATGAGGTTGTCATGTTGGGAATTTTGCGGATAAAACACGCAGCGGAAAACAGGGATTCCCACCGAGGATCCATGCAAAAAAGCCATAATCCGAGTTTTTAAATGATTTACCTCTTGAAGCGTGAATCACTAACACCGTAATAGAAATGATGTCTCTGCGGTATCCACACGAACAGACTCACGAACGTCCAACGTCCGCAAAGAGGAGCCTCACGTCTCCACACGGTGCTAGCTGCGAAGAGAAGAGAAGAAACCTGTCGCTCACTCACTCACTTTTCGTAGGTGCGGCTAGGGTTCAGAATTATGTCCCTTAGCAGCCCCCTTAGCAAGTACTATTTATAATAGTGACCGCCTTAAGTGAGTGTGAGCAAAGAACAAGGTAAGCTGTGCAACCCTAGACCCATCTACGTTATGAGTCCGGCCCATATTTGAATCCGAGTCCAACTTGGATCCATTGCTCCAATTTTAGTCGCTCTATGTGTGTGACCCTGCGGGTTCTTATTACGTTTGCGTAATATTAAAATCCCATTTTAATATTACAAGCAGTGAGCGGTATCTAGCAACACATCACTGCTACCCAAGTAATAAGAATGTCAGTGATTTGACATAACCTTTTCGTGACCAATGTTTTCGTGTCGTTTAGTCCCTTTGTCAAGATATCTAGATTGAACACAAGGCATGGAATGCATCACCCTTATATAGTCCAATCATTCGTTTCTTGATACTCGAGCAGACTTTGTAACAACAAATGAGATCAATATCTCATATTGACTCATTTGAGCATGGCCATGCATTTCGCAGTCTCACTCAATCAGGGGGCCCGAAGATATTGCTCCTGTTATGTAGGAGTGACAAATCCCATCTAGGTCACTCACATCCCTCTACATGATTTGCGGTATGTCCAATAACCAACTTTATAATCACCTTGTTACAGATGACGTTTGATGGCATTAAAACACACAACTCCTCATGTAGGAATCGTAGCGATTTCAGGTCAAAGGACCACAAACATCATTGTCACTATGAGAATCGCTTATGACACTCACGTAACGATCCATGTAGCGTTCTCATGGTGGGTCAGTCCAGTACATCATTACTCTAATATGTACCCATGTGAAGACTTGATATCTCATATCCATAACCCGTGAGATGTGGTCATCAGTATCTGCACATACTAGTCTCAATGTATTATTGTTGTCCTAATTAACAATAATACTTGACTAAGGACATTTAAGAATAGTGTTGTAACCAAAAGGATCTCACGATCAAGTCATTCACTTGATGTCCTATGGCATCAAACTTACTATTCTAAGGACTTTATTATGTTTATCAAAAAAGAACACAATAAATGAAATGCCTCATATATAAAATAGCATAATAGAATATATGTAAATACAGAAAATGTATTGGCCTCTAGGGCATACACCAACAATCTCCCACTTGCACTAAAGCCAATCAGGCATATATCTAATGCCTAAAGACCTAGTGTGACCCTCGTATGCTTCTGGTGTGCAAGAGGCTTCGTCAAGTGGATCAAGAATGTTATCATCCGTTGGTACTCTGCATATCTTCACATCTCCTCTATCGATGATCTCTCGAATGAGATGGAAGCGCCTACGTATATGTTTGGATCGCTGGTGAGATCTAGGCTCCTTAGCTTGTACAATGGCTCCATTATTATCACAATAGAGGTCCACTGGGTCCACAATGCTAGGAATAGTGCCAAGTTCAGTAATGAACTTCCTGATCCAAACGGCCTCCTTTGCTGCATTGGAGGCAGCAATATACTCAGCCTCTGTGGTAGAATCGGCAACTGTCTCCTGCTTTGAACTCTTCCAACTCACAGCCCCACCATTTAGGCAAAAAACATAACCTGATTGCGATCTGAAGTCGTCCTTATCGGTTTGGAAGCTAACATCAGTGTAACCTTTTACAACTAGCTCTTCCTCGCCTCCGTATACCAAGAACGAATCCTTAGTCCTTCTCAAGTACTTAAGGATGTTCTTGATAGCAGTCCAGTGACTTTTACCGGGATCAGACTGGTACCTACTCGTCATGCTTAAAGCATACGAGATGTCTGGTCGAGTACATAACATGGCATATATGATAGATCCAATTACAGATGCATATAGAATCTTGCTCATGCGATCCCTCTCATCCTGAGTGAAAGGGGATTGAGCCTTAGATAGGCTTACACCATGTGACATAGGCAAGAGTCCTTTCTTGGATTCATGCATGTTAAATCGTCTTAACACTTTGTCTATGTATGTACTCTGACTTAGGCCAAGCAGTCTCAGTGATCTATCTCTATAGATCCTGATACCTAATACATAGGTGGCTTCGCCTAAGTCTTTTATAGAGAAGCAGTTCCCTAACCAAGTCTTTACGGACTGTAGGGTGGGGATGTCATTTCCAATAAGTAGTATATCATCAACATACAATACTAGAAAGACAATAGTGCTCCCACTGACCTTCTTGTAGACACAAGATTCTTCTTCATTCTTGATGAAACCAAACTATTTTATTGTATCATCAAAACGAAGATTCCAGCTTCTGGAAGCTTGCTTTAATCCATAAATAGATCATTGCAACTTGCATACTTTTCTAGCATCCTCTGGAGTGGCAAAACCCTCAGGTTGTGTCATGTACACATCTTCGAGAAGATTTCCATTAAGGAAAGCAGTTTTGACATCCATTTGCCAGATTTCATAATCATGGTATGCTGCAACAGCAAGCAAGATCCGAACGGATTTAAGCATCGCAACTGGGGAAAAAGTCTCATCATAGTCTACACCATGAATTTGTTTGAAACCTTTAGCCACCAATCGCGCCTTAAAGGTATGCACATTACCATCCATGTTGGTTTTCTTCTTGAAAACCCACTTGCACCCAATGGGTTTTACCCTTCGGTGGGTCAACCAAGGTCCTACCTAGTTGGCATACATGGAATCCATTTCAGATCTCATGGCCTCAAGCCATTTCTCAGATCTCGGGCCAATAATGGCTTCCTAGTAAGTCACTGGCTCATCTTGATCCATGAGCAATACGTCACCTTGTTGGGTCATGAGAAATCCATATCTCTCTAGTTGATGACGTATCCTGTTAGACCTACGCAGGTCTTGTGCTACTAGAGCAGTTTTTGTTCCACAACATTTTGTGGAGGCTGCTCTATTTCCACCATTGGTTCATTGCTGCTTTGTGAAACTTGAACTTCTTCAAGTTCTATTTTTCTCCCACTGGTTCTTTTGGAGATAAACTCCCTTTCTAGAAACACAACTGTCCGTGCGACGAACACTTTGCCCTCGGTAGGATTATAGAAAAAGTATCCCTTGGTTTCCTTTGGATACCCCACAAAGAAGCATTTATCTGATTTAGGTCCAAGCTTATCAGAAACTTGATGTTTCACGTAAGCTTCGAAGCCCCAAATATTCAAGAAAGACATACTGGGCCGTCTCCCAGTCCATATCTCATATGGTGTCTTTTGAACCATCTTAGATGGAACACGGTTAAGTGTGAAAGTTGCTGTTAATAGAGCATATCCCCAGAAGGAGCTTGGAAGGTTTGCATGACTCATCATGGATCGGACCATGTCCAACAAGGTCCGGTTCCTCCTTTCAGAGACATCATTCCATTGTGGCGTTCCTGGTGGAGTGAGTTGAGATATTATCCCACACTCTTTCAGATGATCATCAAACTGTTGGCTTAAGTATTCTCCTCCTCGATCTGATCAAAGGATTTTAATACTCTTGCCAAGTTGGTTTTGTACTTCATTCTTAAACTCTTTGAACTTTTCAAAGGATTCTGATTTGTGCTTCATAAGATATACAAATCCATATCTACTGAAATCATCAGTAAATGTAATGAAGTATTGAAAACCGCCCCTAGCGAGTGTGTTTAGTGGCCCACATACATCACTATGTATAAGGCTTAAAAGATCACTAGCCCTTTCACCTTGTCCAGTGAATGGGGCCTTTGTCATCTTCCCCAATAAATAAGATTCACATGTCTCATATGATTCGAAATCAAACGAGTCCAAGAATCCATCTTTATGGAGTTTGGAGATGTGTTTCTCATTTATGTGGCCCAAACGACAATGCCAAAGAAAAGTTGGGTTTAGATCATTTGATTTAAACCTCTTTGTATTTATGTTATAGACGGGCGTTTCGAGATCAAGTACATAAAGTCCATTACTCAATTGTGCATTACCATAAACAATATCATTCATATAAATAGAACAACACTTGTCCTTTATTATAAAAGAAAAGCCTTTCTTGTCCAAACAAGAAACAGAAATGATATTCCTACTAATAGCAGGCACAAAATAGCAGTTCTCTAACTCTATTACAAGCCCAGTGGGCAAAGATAATAAATAAGTCCCTACAGCTAATGCAGCAACCTTTGCTCCATTTATAACTCGTAGGTCGACTTCGCCCTTCGTCAATGGTCTACTGCTCTTTAGATCCCGCACATTTACACAAATGTGAGATCCACATCCAAGTATCTAATACCCATGATGCGTAAGTAGATAAATTGACTTCAATAACAAAAATACCGAAATAGAAGTCTCACTTCCCTTCTTCTTTTGAGCTCCTCTAGGAACTTGCACAGTTCCTCTTCCAATGTTCGGTCGACCACAATGGAAGCATGTACCTTCCTTAGCCACTCCACCCACCGGTTTCAAGCCGGAAGTGCTAGGCTTGGACTTGTCCTTGCCCTTGCCCTTCCGGTTGTCCTTGGGCTTTTTCTGCTTGTTTCTTGCCCTTATTCTTTTGGACCATCATTATGGCCTTCCCTTTGCCTTTGTTAATGTTACGCTCGGCGAGTTCTCAACATGCCTAAAAGCTACTGGTAGTGATTTGTCAATCTCATTCATGTTGTAGTTCATGACAAATTGATCGAAACTTTCCAAAGAACGATTGCGGGACTAAGTCGGTGGCCAACTCTTGGCCCAAAGGAAAACCGAGTCTCTCTAGGTTTTTAATGTACCCAATCATCTTGAGTACATGAGCACCAATGGGGCTTCCTTCTACCAGCTTACACTTTGAAATAGTGCTTTAGAGACCTCAAATCTCTCATGCCCGGCCTGCTCTTAATAGAGCTTCTTAAGGTGTACGATCATATCGTATGCATCCATGTTCTCATGTTGCTTTTGGAGCTCAGAGTTCATGGTGGCCAGCATTAGACATCCAATGTCCAAGGCATCATCTTGATGCTTCTTATAAGTATCTCTTTCAGTTCTAGGGGCATTAGCAGCAGGTGGCTCAGGAATAGGCTGTTCCAAAACATACAGCTTTTTCTCTTGCTTGAGGACAATCCTCAAATTCCTATACCAGTCTAAAAGATTCGTTCCAGACAACTTGTCCTTCTCAAGGACGGATTGCAATGATAAAGTACCCGATGTGTTTGTTGCCATGGTAATCTATTAACAGAAATATGCAAAATATAAGTATCATGCCATAAACATGTTTAATGAGGTCTTTTAATTAAATATGTCTCCCACTATTTTATTCAAGTCAATGACCCTCAGCATTGACTCAGAAAATCCCATCGTAAGATTTCCTAGTAGGTCAAGATCCATATTTCACCTAGTTTTGAGTCAGCTTTGGCTGATCACCCAAAATTCAGTTATTTAGGTAGGAAACACTTTCCAATTACATCACATGTAACTCTTGGATAGTTAGGTGAATAACACTTATTCAAGTCCATCTAATGGACCAAAGCCCAACTTCATGCCCCTAAGCCTTCAATCCTATTGAAATGGCCTAGTTAAGTTAGACCCAATGTTTGGCAGTTGGATATTACCTTTATCCTATTGCGTCTTACTAATATAGATAAAGGCATCCTGCTTTGGCAGACCTGCACTTGATCGATACTAGTCTTGACGAGTGCCACACATTGGAAGACATCACATAATGACTTAATATTTGCTTTGAGGGAATTATTATTATTATTATTATTATTAAATCTCACCATTTATTAAACTGTTTATCATACCATAAACAATATCCATGCATCTCATACATAAAAGACATATAATAAAAGTGACATGGTTATGGCCCCTAAGAGAGTAGCATTAACTAAGCCAGCTTCATCAAGCATCTCCCACCAATGTCCTCACTTGATGCTGCCTTCTTGTCTCCACATCATAATTACATTATATAGAAACCTCTTTTACATTCGAGGGGAGTTAGGTAAGAAGAGAATGTACTCATGCGAAAAAGCCATAAATCGAGTTTTTAAATGATTTACCTCTTAAAGCGTGAATCACTAACACCGTAATAGAAACGATGTCTCTGCGGTATCCACACGAACAGACTCACGAACGTCCAACGTCCGCAAAGAGGAGCCTCACGTCTCCACACAGTGCTAGCTGCGAAGAGAAGAGAAGAAACCTGTCGCTCACTCACTCACTTTTCTGTAGGTGCGGCTAGGGTTCAGAATTATGTCCCTTAGCAGCCCCCTTAGCAGTACTATTTATAATAGTGACTGCCTTAAGTGAGTGTGAGCAGCAACAAGGTAAGCTGTGCAACCCTAGACCCATCTGTTATGAGTCTGGCCCATATTTGAATCCGAGTCCAACTTGGATCCATTGCTCCAATTTTAGTCTGCTCTATGTGTGTGACCCTGCAGGTTCTTATTACGTTGGCAGTAATATTAAAATCCCATTTTAATATTACAAGCAGTGAGCGGTATCTAGCAACACATCACTGCTACCCAAGTAATAAGAATGTCAGTGATTTGACATAACCTTTTCGTGACCAATGTTTTCGTGTCATTTAGTCCCTTTGTCAAGATATCTAGATTGAACACAAGGCATGGAATGCGTTACCCTTGTATAGTCCAATCATTCATTTCCTGATACTCGAGCAGACTTTGTAACAACAAATGAGATCAATATCTCATATTGACTCATTTGAGCATGGCCATGCATTTCACAGTCTCACTCAATCAAGGGGCCCGAAGATATCGCTCCTGTTATGTAGGAGTGACAAATCCCATCTAAGTCACTCACATCCCTCTGCATGATTTGCGGTATGTCCAATAACCAACTTTATAATCACCTTGTTATAGATGACGTTTGATGGCATTAAAACACACAACTTCTCATGTAGGAATCGTAGTGATTTCAGGTCAAAGGACCACAAACATCATTGTCATTATGAGAATCACTTATGACACTCATGTAACGATCCATGTAGCGTTCTCATGGTGGGTCAGTCCAGTACATAATTACTCTAATATGTACCCATGTGAAGACTTGATATCTCATATCCATAACCCGTGAGATGTGGTCATCAGTCTCTGCACATACTAGTCTCAATGTATTATTGTTGTCCTAATTAACAATAATACTTGACTAGGGACATTTAAGAATAGTGTTGTAACCAAAAGGATCTCACAATCAAGTCATTCACTTGATGTCCTATGGCATCAAACTTACTATTCTAAGGACTTTATTATGTTTATCAAAAAAGAACACAATAAATGAAATGCCTCATATATAAAATAGTATAATAGAATATATGTAAATACTGAAAATGTATTAGCCTCTAGGGCATACACCAACATGTCACTCTGTTAAATGGAATTGGCTGGGGTAGATTTGCTAGTTTGTATGCACCAACTTATGCCACGTTCACTAGGGAGTTTTTATCCACTTTTAGCTTTAAACTGTATCCTCTTAGTGACCAGGACAGATGGCCAGGTGACATTCAATTTGAGCTTTTTGATTTACCCCACCACCTAAACATCCATGAATTTAGTGTAATTTTTGGTTTTCCTCAAGGGCATAACATAGTTCCTCGTACCTTTAATCCTGACCATGTCTGGTCAGATTTGACTGTTGCTAGTTCAGGGAATTATGATGCCAAGATGTCCAAGGCCTCAAAACTAGGGTCTTCTGCCCATAGGTACATTCAGAAATGGCTAACAAACACTATCTATGGTAGGGGGAGAGTCAGGGGACCATTAGTAAGACTAAACTATATTTCTTGCACTGTATGATTCATGGAGAACCTATAAATGGGGGGTATTGGTTGTGTGGTTTGCTTAACCATATTAACACATCCACTAGGCCTGGTCGTATTTTAGTGGGAGGGTTTATCACCATCATAGCTCAGCATTTTGGTTTAGTATTAGATATGCTTCATTAGAGTCTTGTGCGAGGTTCTTCTATTATTGATGGCTCCACTATGATTCATATAGGCTTATGTGAAAATCGGAGTGGAGCCTTGTTTTTGGTAGGAGTTGGTGATCAGGACATTCCTATGCATGCTCCACTAGCAGAGCCTCAAGAGCATGATGACACCTCAGCGCCTCCAGAGTTTGCTTCACGTGTTGCTGATGAGGTAGGTCCATCTACCTCTAGGGCGCGATTCACTACACTTGATGATGTCATTACACATATTGATCACCTAGAGATGGACCACACGACACAACTTCAGACTATTGATGCTCACTTGGCCTCCATTCATAGTACCATGGATGAGATTCTCCGACGTCTTCAGTAGACTTTCCCCATCTCCCCACTATATGTACCCCCTAGTTTCCATTGTATGCCTATTCTATAGTATTGTGTATTGTGCGATTTGGTTTCACCTATACATTTGGTTGTTTAATTTCATGGTTGATGTTTTTGATTCCATTTTTGCGTGTTTGTGTTCTAGCATTGTTGTTTATTTTTCTTTTTCTGGATGTGTGTAGCATTGAGGACAATGCTTGGCTTAAGTGTGGGGGTGTGATTAGTGTGATGTGATGTCTTGTTCTGAATTGTAGTATTTTCCTAGGGATTGAATGTGTGACTGACTGAGCTGTATTGCCTTTCTTGGGATATGTGCAATTGATCTTCATTGTTTTATTAATTTTTCTTGTGGATACTTCTTCAATGGGCTTTAAGTTTCTAATGAGCTTTCAAGTGATGAGATTAGTGAGCATTTGACCTAAATTTTTTAGATTAATTTAATAAAACCTTAAGCTTGATTGAATGAACTTTCTGGTTATTGATTTTGTCGGGTGAGATTCTAAAAAATTAAGGGGTTTAATTAAAAATGATAAATAAACCTAGTGAGTTTTTGGGCCTTGTTGTGAATGGCTAATTGTAGGCCATTTTGATTCTTTGATTATGTGATTCCACTCATGATTATGTATTCTTCAGAACTTGTCTTGGTTTTCTTTTAAGCTGTTAATGACCACTGCATGCAATTGAAATGAAAAAGGCATTTCTTTTAAATAACTACTGGTCAAATAGCCATCCTTGCATTTTATCCTTTGTTTAACCCCTTTGAGCCTAATTGACCTTCTTTCCTTCGATCTAAACTCAATTTAAGCTAAAAAGTGAAAAACCATTTTGTTATCCTACCTTAGGGAGTAGAAGAGCCTAATGATTGTATTAGAAATTGGTTCTTAAATAAGTGTAGGGGTTTTTGAATTAATGATGTGTTTGCCTAACTTTGTATATAAAAAGTTTTATGTTGGCAAAATATCATTATGAATAGGATGTAAGGTGTTTCTATATATAAAAAAAAGAGTCAGAAAAAGAAAAAGGTATAGAAAAGTAAATTGAACTTGAAGATTGTTAGGAAATTCTTTGTGTAATGATTGAAAAATCTTTCCCTTTTTTCTCTTCTAATTCCTATGGTTTAGCTCTATTTATTTTTGATGTATCTTACCTTAACTCTGACCCCATTACAACCTGAATAAAGTCCTTTTAATCTCTATATGCATGTGGTCTGAGTAGTGGAGAAGTAGAAGCTTGACAAGCCTATGGTAAAGCATGTTCTCATGAGTGGATTGGGAGTAAATACAAGCCTGAAATACTTGAGTGAGATAGTATATCAGTGAGGATTTATCATAATGATTGAACCCTGGAATTTGATTAATTTTGCTTACCAATTTGGATTGCTAAGAAAGGGAATTCTTGATTACTCAAATTCTTTGAAAACTGAATGCATAAAGGTCTGTGCTCATTATTTTGCATTTGCATGGCTTATTAGGAAATTGTGTTTAATTGCATATTTTTGCCCAGGAGTGCAAAAAGCTAAGTGTGAGGGTAATTAATTTGTTGATTATTCCTATATCTTAAACGCCTTGTAATTGATTCATTGGACTCCATCTGTACTTAATTGTCATCATTTAGCTAAGTTTCTGACATCGAACTCTAGTTGGATCATTACTGTGAAACTTTGCTTAAATGTGTTTGTAGACACTAATAAGTGGATTGAACTTTTTAGGAAACCTTTGGATGACGAAGTCCATCAGGCTTGATGTTCACTTGAAGAAAGACTAAGGATTCATGAAGATGAAGATCACCTTTTGAAGCAATAAGAGAAGAGTGTCTGAGAAGAATTCAGGCTGAAAATGAAGGTCCTATGTCAAATTTCAGGGCCTGCGTAAAGTTACACGACCGTGTCAAATTACACGGCCATGGCCGTGTACCTCTCTGTCTGGTGAAATAGGAGACTTTTTAAGAAACAGTGTCATACACGGCCTAGGCCGTGTAATCCCACACAGCTGTGTAATCGCTCCAGACAAAATTAAATCAGAAACTTCTTCGAGAAGTTTGTGTTGGAGGCTTATATATTGACACTCTTGGCTCCTTTGGAAGGGAGTTCTGGCCGTGGGAACAGCTGGGAAACCCTAGGAAAAGTAGAGAGGAGGCTTGGATCAAAGATTGGAGTCTCAGGTTTCGAGCAATTAGAGATCCATCATCCTCAATCCTTGGAAACTTGTTTGCTCTTTAGTTTTTCTTCTACACTTTGTTTCTTATGTTGTTCTTTCTCAGTTTTTCTTATGATTTTGTTTTAACCATGTGTAAATAAATCTCCCTTGGTTAAGGGGTGATGAAACTACTAGTTTTGATGTTGTGAATCTTGCATATTTGATTATTTCAATACAGTTATATTTTTATTCATATATTTCTGAATCTATTGTTGGTATGAAGGTTTTTATACTTGTTCCCACTTCCAAAGTAGTAGATCTGAGTTTATTATGTGTGGTTGCGGTAATAGATTTAGAGGATTGTATGGTGTTAATGTGGGTATAATTATCTTTGTGCTATTTGCCAGTTATAAAAGTGGTAGATCTGGGTTTATTATGCGCAGTTGCGGTAATAGATCTAGTGAAATATATGTTCTAAGTAATTTAATTCCGGTGTGTGATTAGATTTTAGTGTGATTAGTTTTCTAAATTTTAATGTAATTATTGGATAGTTGTAAGAGCGGTTGCTTTATAACTAATCAATGATTAGGAGTTAATTTGAACAGTTACTAAATTGGCTAACACTTAAGGAAATCAGAGATTCAATCTCACAATTGCGTAAAAACATAATTGAGCATGTTGGAATAAAAGGATATGTGAGTTTGCATTTTCATATAAATCTAGTGGTGGATTCGATCTCTTAACCAATTCTCTTATATTATTGATTCTAGTTTGTTTATTGTTATTTGATTTGGAAATTGTTCATTATTCATCAAAACTCCAAAACTCCCTTATTTATCGTTTAATGTTAGTCAGAGTTTAAATTGGGAATTGTTTGATAGTGTTAATTGAATTGGTTCTCTATGGATTGACTCTTACTAACTACAACTAGTTGTAAGATTTTATTTTCTGGTGGGCCTAACAACTGATTTTTACCTGAATTTTAATCACTATCTGCCCGCACCACTTGTCCTTGAGATTTTTGTTGCAGTTCACCACTAGCAAGGTGTAGTTGAAATCCATCTCATGCCTCTTCCAGATTAAACAAGGAAAGGAGGAGTCTCTTTGAGGCTTTTTATCCCAATTTAATAAAGAAATAGTTACCATTAAGGACTGCGATGAAAGGCTCAGATTGCATTACCTGAGAGAAGTACTCCGCCTTGGCCAATTTTCTTTCTCTCTTGCCAAAAAGGAGCCTAAGACCATGGATGAGTTTCGTGCTCGTGCTAAAAAATATATCAATGCTGAGGACATTCTATGGACTAGTAAGCATCTTGAGAAAGGGGAAGATGCTAAACCAAAGTCTGGATAACTCAATCAACAAGGCTAGAATTCAAAGCAACCTTTTTAAGGGAAAAAATGAGCACTGCTACACTCCACTCAACACACTTAGGGCTCAGATCTATTAGGAAGTTATGAATACAGAGTTCTAGGATGTGCAAAGATTTCCCCCATTGAAGAAACATTCACAGAGGGACATGTCCAAGCACTATGCATGGCACGATGGCTAAGGGCATAACACGGATAATTGCATCAACCTCTAAGATGTCATTGAGTCACTGATCTGAGATGGCTTCCTAGGCTACAATGTGCGCCAATCTCGAAACTACAAATAAATGGGAGGGTAGAACTATAAGAAGCGAAGCTACAACCCATGGAGAAGCATATCTCCACCATACTAGAGAAGACACTCTCCTACCAAGAATGAGAATCTCAACACAAGCTCATCTTGGGGTAACGCCCAAAACCAAGAAAGGGCACAACCCTAGGATGATAATTAAGATAATGACTATTGTCATGCAGAAGTATCCTAATCAATCAACACCATCTCGGGGGGCTTTGTGGGTGTCAATGAGACTGGAAACGCTAAGAAGAAAGCACTCCAGGTTGTACTGAGTGTGACCTCCCTCTCGGGAACCAAATTAGATAGTAGCGCAAGAAAGTCCCTGTCGATTTCATTCACTGATGAGGATTATGGGAACATTATCCCAGATCACAATGACCCTATGGTAATCTCCAAGATAATCACAAATGCCGAGGTCCACCAAATATTTATTGATCAGGGAAGCTCGACTGACATCATGTTCTTAGACTTGTTCAAGAAACTAGGATTATCTAAGAAAGAACTGATCCCATACACCGGCGAGTTGATCGAACTTAATAGTGACAAAGATCACCCTAGTGGGATATATTGAGACTTATTTGACCTTGGGGAAGGACTCTCTGTTCAAGACCCTTAAAGTCAAGTTCTTAGTGGTTGACTAACCCTCGGCTTACAATGTCATACTGGGTCGTCCTTCATTCAATACCTTTGGGGTCGTGATCTCCACACCCCACTTGGCCATAAAGTTCTTGGAACAGCAATACAGGGTTGCCACAGTCAGAGGAGACCAAGCCACGACTAGAAAATATTATAATGAAAGTCTAAAGATAGCTAACAAACCTTGAACCATAGAACAACACAACAACTCAGTTTCAGTTACTATGGACCTTGTCAATGTCCTCTTATTCAAACTAGATGTTTGTGAGGAGATTCGTGGTACATGCCCTTAACTTGATGGAGAACTGCAACCCTGGCGCCAAGCCAGACTAAGTGACCAAGATTAGAGGATATCTCAATCAAGAAGAGAGAGCCCAGCTAATCGAGTTTCTAGTGAAGAACAAAGATCTGTTAGCTTAGACTTCCGCAGACATACCAGGGCTAGACCTAGAATTCATTTACCACTAACTTTATTTTGAAGGATGTAAAGTTGATGACTTATCAAAAAAGGAAGGACGAACCTGAAAGGCAAAAGGTGATCTAGAAGCAGGTGAAAGAGCTCTTAGATGCTGGATTCATCAAGGAAGTGTCCTACACCATATGGCTTTCAAACGTGGTCTTAGTAAAAAAGGCCAATGGGAAGTGGCGTATGTGCGTCGATTACACCAATCTGAACAAAGCATATCCAAAAGACCCTTACACACTTCCTAACATTGATAAGCTGGTAGGCAACTCATTTAGATTCCATTTACTTTCTTTCATGGACTCTTATTCTAGATACAATCAGATTCCTATGAACCCAGAGGACGAAGACAAAACTGCCTTCATAATCGAGATGGGAAGCTACTATTACTGTCATACCGCTCGAATTGAAGAATGCAGGGTCAACTTACTAATGAATGATGAACAAGGTCTTTGAAGGACAAATTTGCAAGATGCTTGAAGTCTACATTAATGATATGATCATCAAAATAGCGGAGACTGGTGACCACATCAAGGATCTAGAAGAAGTGTTTACCCAGATTCGAAAGCACAATATGAGGTTGAATCGGGAGAAATGCACTTTTGGGGTTCAAGTTGGCAAATTTCTGGGGTTTTTATTGACAAATTGAGGTATTGAGGCCAACCTAGAAAAATGCCAAGATGTCCTCAACATGTGCAGCCCGCAATCCGTGAAAAAAGTGCAATAACTGACAGGTCGGATTACAGCCTTCACATGTTGCTTTGCTAAGGTTGCCCAAATGTCTCTTCCCTTCTTCAAAACTTTAAAAAAGGAAAGAATTTTGAGTGGGCCTCTGAATGTGAAGTTGCCTTTCAAAAGCTAAAGAAGATGTTGTCCACACCACTAATCTTGACAAAACTAGACCCCGGTGAACACTTTATGCCTACCTATCTGTTAACAATGAGGCGATCAACTCAGTTCTAATAAGAGAAACTGAAAAAGGACATAGATCAGTTTACTTTGTCAGTAAAGTCCTGCTAGGCCCCGAGATCAGCTATTAGAAAATTGAGAAACTGACTCTAGTACTATTGATTACTGCATAAAAGTTGAGACAATATTTTTAGTGTCATCTCGTGATAGTGAGGACAAATCAGCTAATCAAGCAAGTACTGCATAAGCCAGATCTCGCTGGGAGAATGATTGCTTGGTCAGTGGAGCTCTCTGAGTTCAGTATTACTTACGAGTCAAGACTAACTATAAAGGTTCAAGTATTATATAACTTCTTAGTTGAGCTCACACCAGACTTCGGCCATCCAAGAGTGCATTCTGGAACTATCTATGTCGATAGATCCTCGAATCCCAAAGGGAGCGGTGATGGAGTAATGTTGGAAAATAAAGCTGGCCTTGTATTAGAACATTCTTTGAGGTTCGAGTTTCCTATGTCAAACAACTAAGCTGAGTATGAAGCATGCATTGCAGGCATTAACATGACAAAGGAGATGGGAGACATAAATATAGTTCTATGCGATGATTCACAGTTGGTGACATCCTAGATCCGAGGCGAATATCAGGCTAAGAAGCCCTTATTAAAAAAATACTTAGCTAAGTTAAAAGATTGATGGAAATTTTTGACAGCGTTAGGGTGAAGCATATCCCAAGGGAACAGAACTCTAGAGTTCACATCTTGTCAAAAATTACCAGTACTAAGCATCCGGGCAATAACATATCCGTGATCCAGGACACCATACTCACTCATAGTATTACGAACAATGAAGTTCTCCTATTGGAAGATGATGAAACCTAGATGAGACCTATAATTGCCTACCTTCGTAGTGGCTCACTATATGAAGAACAATAGGAAGCCTAGAAAATAGTATGAACAACAGTCTAGTACACCATCGTGGACAATATCGTCATAGGTTTTCTTCTCCCCTCCTTAAGTGCCTTGGTCCCAAGGAGGCAAAATACGTCTTAGTTGAGATTCATGAAAGAAGCTCTGACCATAATCTCGGTGAAAAGTCCTTAGCACGAAAAGTACTAAGGGCTGGATATTATTGGCCCACTATGGAAGCTAATAGCAATGAACACGTACAAAAATGTGACCAATGCAGCGCCATCCAGACATCCATGTAGAATTACTAGAGGAGTTATCTACTGTTGGGAATCATGGATACATCACGCAGTGGAAAAAGAAATCCCACTAAGGATCCATGCGAAAAAGCCATAATCTGAGTTTAAAAAAAAAATGTTTACCTCTTGAAGCGTGATCAAATGAAGTAGTGTGAATCACCAACATCGTAATAGCGATGATGTATCTATGGTATCCATATGAACAGGCTCATGAACGTCCAACATTCACAAAAAGGAGCCTCACGTCTCTCACACAGTGCTAGCTATAAAGAGAAAAGAAGAAACCTGTCACTCATTCACTCACTTTTCTATAGGTGCGGCTAGGGTTCTGTAATGCGTGTCTTAGCAGCCCCCTTAGAAGTACTATTTATAATAGTGACTACCTTAAGTGAGTGTGAGTAGTAGCAAGGTAAGCTGTGTAACCCTAGACTCATCTGTTATGAGTCTGACCCATATTTGAATCCAAGTCCAACTTGGATCTATTGCTCTAATTTTAATCTGCTTTATGTGTATGACCCTGCAGGTTCTCATTACGTTGGCAATAATATTAAAATCCCATTTTAATATTATAAGCAGTGAGCGGTATCTAGCAACACATCGCTGCCATGCAAGTAATAAGAATGTCAGTGATTTGACATAACCTTTTCGTGACCAATATTTCCGTGTCGTTTAGTCCCTTTGTCAATATATCTAGATTGAACACAAGGCATGGAATGCGTCACCCTTGTATAGTCCAATCCTTTGTTTCTTGATACTCGAGTAGACTTTGTAACAAAAAATGAAATCAATATCTTATATTGACTCATTTGAGCATGGTCATGTATTTCCTAGTCTCACTCAATCAGGGGGCCCGAAGATATCGCTCCTATTATGTAGGAGTGACAAATCCAATTTAGGTCACTCACATCCCTCTGCATAATTTGCGATATATCTAATAACTAACTATATAATCACCTTGTCACAGATGACATTTGATAACATTAAAACACACAACTCCTCATGTAGGAATCGTAGTGATTTTAGGTCAAAGGACTACAGACACCATTGTCATTATGAGAATCGCTTATGACACTCACGTAACGATCCATGTAGCGTTCTCATGGCGGGTCAGTCCAGTACATCATTACTCTAATATGTACCTATGTGAAGACTTGATATCTCATATCCATGACCATGAGATGTGGTCATCAGTCTACGCACATACTAGTCTCAATACATTATTGTTATCCTAATTAACAATAATACTTGACTAGGAACATTTAAGAGTAGTGTTCTAATTTTATCCAATAGGATATCAGGATCAAGTTAACCATTTGATGTCCTATGACATCAAACTTACTATTCTAAGGACTTTATTATGTTTATTAAAAAAGAACACAATAAATGAAATGTCTTATATATTAAAATTAACATAATAGAATGTATGTAAATACAAACAAATGTATCAGCCTCTAGGGCATACACCAACAATCTTCTACTTGCACTAGAGCTAATCAGGCATATGTCTAATGCCTAAAGACCTAGTCTGACCCTCATACTTCTGCTATGCAAGAGGCTTTGTCAATGGATCAGTAATGTTATCATCTATTAGTACTCTGCATATCTTCACATCTCCTTTATCAATCTCGAATGAGATGGAAGCGTCTAAGTATATGTTTAGATCGTTGGTGAGATCTAGGCTCCTTAGCTTGTGCAATGGCTCCGTTATTATCACAATAGAGTTCCACTGGGTTCATAATGCAAGGAATAGCACCAAGTTCAGCAATGAACTTCCTGATCCAAACGGCCTCCTTTGTTGCATTGGAGGCAGCAATATACTCAGCCTCTGTGGTAGAATCGGTGACTGTCTCCTGCTTTGAACTCTTCTAGCACATAGCCCCACCATTTAGGTAAAAAATTAACCCGATTGCAATCTAGAGTTATCCTTATCGGTTTAGAAGCTAGCATCAGTGTAACCCTTTACAACTAGCTCTTCCTCTGCTCCATATACCAAGAACTGTAACACCTCTCAATTTAGTAACCATAGCACAATCGTCATTATATTACGGTCACTAAATTTTCGGCGTGCTACAACTCACATAACAAGTTTCCAAAATTTTACTATTGTGCATATAAAGAAAATATGAGCCACGAATGGATAAATACATATGCCGTCATTTGAAAATATAATTTAACAAGATATACTCAAAATACAACATATAAGACTCGATAATTACCTTAAAACATATATAGCGTGGCGTATTTCTCATACCGCTCAAAAACACTTAGATATACATCACAATGCAGTTATACTCAAAAGAATCTTTATACGGGTAATGCAAAAGAAACATAAACTATCCATAACGACGCTTATAAGGAGTTGGGCACTCCATCAGATCCACCTCGGGATCCTCTCCCAGCTCATCTGAAGACACAAGGACAGGACAGAGTGTGGTCTCATGGGTAGGTGCCCTAACAACTGATGCCATAGAATCCTCGTCCTCTCTGGGGGTGTGAAGCGGATCACCCCAAAGCTCCCAAATAGGCAATGCAAACTCCAGATGTACTGATGTAGTGAGAGTCAAAATATGATCTCCATCGCGGGTCCTCATCAAGGTCAAGATCAGATCTCCAACATACCGTATACGCTTGCCCACCCAGTCGACTCGCCAAGCATTGACACCCCCGATGAACACAATCCTGACGAAACTAATAGAACCCCTTCTTGACGCCATCACCGAACACAGGAGATCAAACCAAGTCAAATCTAAGAGAATCAACCTCGTCCCCTTTTCAGTCTTTAACCAATAATCACATAGAACAAGAATAGTACAAACAGGAGGTGAGATATCCAACATTATTACCAATTATGGTAGTAAGAAACAGAAAACGGTGCAGGACGCCCATATAGCATACATAATAAGCAGCATCAAGGTACAGTTAGTAAACAATTTAATAGTGCAGATAATCATACTTGTCATTAAAAGAGACATTCACATAATCACATTTATTTATGCCAAATGAATATGATGATAAACTATGCACGTGCACAATGGTACCAAATTCCTGCTCCATGGAGCTAGACACAAACATCGGAGAGAATGATCAGGGAGACATGCCAGTATCTCGTCAGCCTAAAACAAGTGCTTTCCAGAAAAATAATAATTTTGCGCAATAGGGCTTCATATAGCGGCATTCCCACAAGATCGTGATATAGGACAGTGTCTCGGTCCAGATCATCGGTGCGTTTGCATCAATTTGTCCCACGGCCCACAGGGGCTACCAACTGTCCACTGTGAGATGCCTGCGCCCCGACGCCCCCAAAGTCAACAGTATGACCTACACTAGTCTATTCGCACCCGCACGAAGGTGTGATTCAATCTCCTAGGCAACATAGCCTTAACAATAGTCCATAGGACTTTCTCAATGCATGCTCAATGAAATCAACCACCATTGTACCATTCCCTATGGTATTAAAGCAACCGTCCATACAATTGTTCAATACCATTTTCATCAGTGATATTATATAACCGTCCATGCGACTGCATAATATCACTATTATCTGGGTTTCCTCTAATAACCAGTCCCATTTGACTCGCTCATATATCTGATGTTTCTGGTTATAAAGCAAACCACATCTGACTAAATCGTTCATCTGATATTTTTGGGTTTGGTATTTCGGTTCTAAAAGCATAATGCCAAATACATGCTATCACAAAGGATTTTAATCGTGCATTTCATAACCATAAGCTAAAATAGTCATCAACAGATTTGGTTCTTACTCATGGGCCCACAACAAATATCATCAAGTACTCAAATGAGACATTATACTTTAGGGTTCATTATGGAATTATGCCTTAATTTTCCACATTCTTCTTATTAAGTTTCTCTTTAGAGGAGTTTTCTTGCATTTTTCATCCAATCTTCATTACTTTAATTAAACAAGTTCATCACTTAATTTTACACCTAATTCCCTTAAGATAATTTAATTTGAGTTATTTAATACTTATACTCATGCCCTTCCTTTAATTAAGAATTATTCTTTCTTTTAGGATAAGATCTCATTCTTGATTCTTCCCATCTTATAAATCCCTAATTAATTTCTAATTATCCAATTAACTAAGTTTCACTTTAATTTAGCATTTCTTATAAAATCCTTCTCTAGAGGAATTCTCTTGATTATTAAGTTCCTCACTTTAAGCTTATTTATACTCACTTAGAAAATTAATCTAAGGTTATCCAAGTCTCACATACTCTCATTCTTTTCTTAGGTCTAAAGAATCACTTTAAGTTATCAATTAGATTTCTTTTCATCACATTGTTAACTACTTAATCACTTGATTATTTAAATCCCAAGGTTGCACAAAGTTTCATGGTTGGACCCTAAAATGGCCATAGAGGCTGTGGCTTCCCAAGGATAGTAACGCTAAAATTTCCTTTACTCCATTACATTTTATACACTTGATTAATTAAGTTTCCATATTGGTTACAAAAATTTAAATCATGATCACCCCATTCAAGGTCATGGCCGTGAGCCCCTAAAAGGAAAGCAAGGAACCCTTACTTCCATTTCACATTTCCAATCCATCCAAAGCAATCCAAGATCCTCAATATACATTTCATTCAACCAAATAAATCAAATAAGGTAAAATTAACACATAGCCACAAAAATAATACATCAAAGAGAGTAACCCTAACTAGGGTTTCTCATAACTAATACAAAATCAAGTCTCTCACTACTAAGAGAAGTTGAAGAGGATCATCTCCCTTTTACCCAAGAGAAATCAAGAGAAGAAATCTCCTTGTTTGCTCCTTGTGAAATTCGGTCAAACATCACCAAAATCCTAGAAATCACAACTTCATCAAATCAACACCAAAGCTTGAAAAAAAAGAGGATAAATGGTCATAATGAAGACCATTAAAACGAAAATGAGTAAGAGATGATAAGGAACTAAGAATCTTACCCAAAAGCTTCAAACTTTGAAGCTTGAAGAAGATGATGAAGATGAAGACTTTTCAAGTAGATTCAAGGTAGAAAGGTGTTTAGAATGTGATGGAGATTAAAGAAATATGGTTGCTTGAAATTTTTGTGATCAAGGAGGCATAGAGAGGGAGTGAGGCCGTGTGGGTGGTAGAGAGAAGGAGGAGAAAACTTTGAGAGGAGATGAGTGTAGAGAGAGAAAGTGATAGTAGAAATGAAATAAACTTTTAGCGTTTTGAAATTAGAAATGAGATTAATTAAGTGAAAAGAAATTTTGGCTCCCAAATGGGCTTTGTGGCCGTGCAGTAGAGAAAGAGAATGGGAGGGAAAGTGGTCACTAAAAATTAGGGTTAAGTGTTAGCTTTTTCAAAAGTGAATTTGATTAGACATAAAGTAGATTACATTTGGATAAGATAATTAGGTGATAGGGTAATTAAAATAATAGGATAATATGGTCATTAGGGTTTTCACTACAAGTTATTACCCAATGGACAATTGTTATAGTGCACAAAGCCAGTATTGATTATTCAACAGATAATAGAGCGTATCGCAAAATTTTACTTAACAGTACGTACAGAGATTTTATTTATCAGATAAAACCTGGAAAAACGTAAACCACGTAAACTATGCCCAACCTCAGGTTTAGTAAGATCCCCCATCGACGTTTCCACAGTTCAAAGTTTATCAGCCTTAAGGAAAACATTTCATTTTCCCGACTCTACTCAGCGCGCACATAAATCGAGAAATATATTAAAATAATTAATAATTTTAGAAAATTCCAAAAAAATTATTAAAAATTACAAATATTAGAAAATGACTATTTATCATGAAACAAATAATTTCTCGAGTGTTACACTGGCTGTGCTCAGCGTGCACGTAAAATGAAAAATATATTAAAATATTCAACATTTTTGGAAAAATCCACAAAAATTATCAAAAATCACAAATATTATAAAATGTCTATTTATAATAAAACACATAATTTCTGGAGTGCTACTCTGACTTTGTTCAGTACGCATGCAAAACAAAGAATATATTTAAATAGATGACGTTTTCGAAAAATCCAATTTTTTTTTAAAAATAATAAATATTATAAAATGACTACTTATAATGAAATGAATAATTTTTGGGGTGTTAAAAGAACGAATCCTAAGTCCTTCTCAAGTACTTAAGGATGTTCTTGACAGCAGTCCAGTGACTCTCACTGGTATCAGACTGGTACCTGCTCGTCATGCTCAAAGCATACAAGATGTTTGATCGAGTACATAACATGACATACATAATAGATCCAATTGCAGATGCATATGGAATCTTGCTCATGCGATCCCTCTCATCCTGAGTGGAAGAGGATTGAGCCTTAGATAAGCTTACACCATGTGACATAGGCAAGAGTCCTTTCTTGGATTCATGCATGTTAAACCGTTTTAACACTTTGTCTATGTATGTATTCTGACTTAGGCCAAGCAGTCTCAGTGATCTATCTCTATAGATCCTGATACCTAACACATAGGTGGCTTCGCCCAAGTCCTTCATAGAGAAGTAGTTCCCTAACTAAGTCTTTACAAACTGTAGGGTAGGGATGTTATTTTCGATGAGTAGTATGTCATTTACATACAACACCAAAAAGATAATAGTGCTACCACTAACCTTCTTGTAAACACAAAATTCTTCTTCATTCTTGATGAAACCAAACTATTTTATTGTATCATCAAAATGAAGATTTCAGCTTCTGGAAGCTTGCTTTAATCCATAAATAGATCGTTGCAATTTTCACACCTTTCTAGCATCCTCTAGAGTGGCAAAACCCTTAGGTTATGTCATGTACACATCCTCGAGAAGATTTCCATTAAGAAAAACAATTTTGACATCCATTTGCCAGATTTCGTAATCATGGTATACTACAATAGCAAGCAAGATTCAAACGGATTTAAGCATTGTAACTGGGAAAAAAGTCTCATCATAGTCTACACCATGAATTTGTTTGAAACCTTTAGCCACTAATCGCGCCTTAAAGGTATGCACATTACCATCCATGTTGGTTTTGTTCTTGAAAACCCACTTACACCTAATGGGTTTTACCCCTTTAGTTGGGTCAACCAAGGTCCATACCTGGTTGGTATACACGAATTCTATTTCAGATCTCATGGCCTCAAGCTATTTCTCATATTCTGGGCCAATAATGGCTTCCTAGTAAGTCACAGACTCATCTTGATCCATGAGCAATACGTCGCCTTGTTGGGTCATGAGAAATCCATATCTCTCTGGTTGATGACGTATCCTGTTAGTCCTACGCAGGTTTTATGCTACTAGAGCAGGTTGCTGATGTTGGTGTATGCCCTAGAGGCTAATACATTTATCTGTATTTACATACATTCTATTATACTATTTTAATATATGAGGCATTTCATTTATTGTGTTCTTTTTAATAAATATAACAAAGTCCTTAGAATAGTAAGTTTGATGCCATAGAACATCAAGTGGATGACTTGATCGTGAGATCCTTTTGGTTAGAACACTATTCTTAAATGTCCCTAGTCAAGTATTATTGTTAACTAGGACAACAATAATGCCTTGAGACTAGTATGTGCATAGACTGATGATCACATCTCAAGGGTCATGGATATGAGATATCAAGTCTTCACATAGGTTCATATTAGAGTAATTATGTACTGGACTGACCCGCCAATAGAACGCTACATGGATCGTTACGTGAGTGTCATAAGTGATTCTCATAGTGATAATGGTGTCTGTGGTCCTTTGACCTGAAATCACTACGATTCCAAACATGAGGAGTTGTGTGTTTTAATACCATCAAACGTCATCTGTAACAAGGTAATTATAAAGTTAGTTGTTGGACATACTGCGAATTATGTAGAGGGATGTGAGTGACCTAGATAAGATTTGTCACTCCTACATAGCAGGAGCGATATCTCCGGGCCCCCTGATTGAGTGGGATTGCGAAATGCATGACCATGTTCAAATGAGTCAATATAGATATTAATTTCATTTATTGTTACAAAGTCTACTCGAGTATCAGGAAATAAATGATTGGACTATACAAGGGTGACGCATTCCATGCATTGTGTTCAATCTAGATATCTTGACAAAGGGACTAAACGACACGGAAACATTGGTCACGGAAAGGTAATGTCAAATCACTGACATTCTTATTACTTTGGTAGCAGTGATGTGTTGCTAGATACCGCTCATTGCTTGTAATATTAAAATTGGGATTTTAGTATTACTACCAACGTAATGAGAACTTGCAGGGTCACACACATAGAGTAGACTAAAGTTGGAGCAATAAATCTAAGTTGGACTTGGATTCAAATATGGGTCAGACTCATAACAAATGAGTCTAGGGTTGCACAGCTTACCTTACTATTGCTCACACTCACTTAAGGCAGTTACTATTATAAATAGTACTGCTAAGGGGCTGCTAAGACACATATATTACAAAACCCTAGCCGTACCTACAAAAAAGTGAGTGAGAGAGCGATATGTTTCTTCAATTCTCTTCGCAGCTAGCACTGTGTGAGAGACGTGAGGCTCCTCTTTGTGGATGTTGGACGTTCGTGAGTCTGTTTGTTTGGATACCACCGAGACATCGTTGCTATTACGATGTTGGTGATTCACGTCACTTCCTTTTGATCATGCTTCAAGACGTAAATATTTTAGAACTTGAATTATGACTTTTTCGCATGGATCCTTGGTGGGAATCCTATTTTTTCACTGCATGATGTATCCGCAATTCCCAACACTGGTATCAGAGCATCTTGTGAAACCATGATTTGATTTTCTGTTTTCGTTTTGCATGAGATAACATGTTTGCTGTTCTTATTTTTTAATAAAAGATATGATCTTTAATATGTTATTTCAAAAAACAAATGAAACCCTTTTGCAAAAACATATTCTGTTTTATGTGTTGTATGCACAACTGTGATGTTTTCAAAAACCATGAAGATGTTCATAAGTTCTGTGAAAGTCATTTTCTATCAAGATGTATGTTTTTGTGAAGCTTTCTGGTATGTATATGATACGTACAATGTTATGGAATCCTTATTCTCAATGTGCGGCGCAAGGGTTTAGGAAACCTTGTTCATGGTTTGCGGCAGCAAGGGTTATGGAATCCTTATTTCTGCATAAGCGGCGTAGCGCAAGGGGTTTTGGAAACCCTATTCCTATTTTGCGACAGCAGCATCAAGTGTTGATGTCAAGCCGTCAAGGAGGCGCAAGAGTTCAAGTGTTGAACAGCGACACAAGGGTTCCCCGCGGCGCATGAAGCGTTCATGCATTTTCGGTTTAGGGTTCAAGCCGTCAAGGGAGGCACAAGAGATTCAATTCTTGCTTTCAGTTCAATTTTTTGGGCCGGGACCCCTGTGCTACCTCTGCGTAGTGTGTTATTCAAAAGCGTGATATTTTTTATCCAATTTTATGACTCACAAAAATAATGTTACCAAGTGGCCTCAATACTCAAAGGGGGGGTGAATTGAGTATGAAAACTAAGTTCGCAAATCTTTCACAAATCATTTGATAAATAATTTTCGTTGAAGCTAATTGATGATTAGAGATGATTGGATATAAAAGATAAACACTTTCACTTATAAATGCAATAGCCAAAGGTACCAATATTCAAGCAAATCAATAAAACAATACTTAATGTAAAGAGAAAGGTTTAGAGAAAACAAACACAATGATTTATCCTAATTCGATCACCAATCCACTTGTGATCTACGTCCAGTCCCCAAGCAATAACTTGAGATTTTTCACTATATCTTCAAGCTTCAATGGGTGCTTGACAACCACTACAACCTTGAGCACTCAACACTTTGGGATACCTCACCCTTGGAGCTTGAGTCTCTTCAAGTAAGGGATACCTCACCCTTTACACTTTTGGAGGGATGCCTCACCCTCTTTACAAAGCAATAATGATAGATTGAATGAAGCTCTCACTAGAGCAGATGATTACAAATTGAAGCTCTAATATGCTCTCAAAGATTTTTCACGTTTTTAACGAAAAATAGAGCAAGAAGTGGATTTGAGGATTGATTCATGTTTGGAAGTATTGGTGATCAGTTTTTGATTCAAGGTCAACCTCAAATGAAGACCCAACTTTGGTATTTATAAGTTTCTCAATTAATAGAGCCATTGGGGTGGTTTGGGCATGCATTTAATGTATTTAATATAGCCGTTAGACGTTGTCAGGGTTCGTGTAATCGATTACACAACTTATGTAATCGATTACATTGTTGTTCCAACGTGTTCTTGGCTTTCTGGGCTCTGTGTAATCGATTACATATACTGTGTAATCGATTACATGACCTCTGACTTGCTTGTAATCGATTACATTGCTCATGTAATCGATTACAAGGCCTCTGTTTGCTGTGTAATTGATTACAAACATCATGTAATCAATTACATTGGCCTTTGAACACATTTTTCAAGTCCAATAAAGCTTGTAAGTCATTTCTAACACCTTAAGATACTTGATTAAACATAAATCCTTTTAAGAGTGTTAGATTTAAGGTTGAAACTCAAGTTTTCTTGAAAGCTATGTTTAACTTTAAAATTTTCCACTTATTTTGAAATCATATATTGAAAAACCATTTGAGAAATCTTGAGAGCATTTAACATTAATGTCCTAAGTCTTATAACTAAATAAACCTCTTGACTTCTTTCTTTGATCTTGATTTTTCCTTTTGCGCTTGATCTTTTCTTTTGCACTTGATCTTCATTTTGGCCTTCGTTATCATCAAAAATCATTTGACATGCTTTAGGGACATAAGCATTCACAAATAATAATATATTATTATTTTGAGTTTATGTGTTCTTTGTGATGTATTGTGCATGGTTATGACCTTAGTCTTCTTTTTATGCTATTTTGGTTTTTTATAAATAGGACCTACGTGTCGTGCCTTTCTCTCTACATTCTGATTGTACATTCTCTTCTTACCTAACTCCCCTCAAATGTAAAAGAGGTTTCTATATAATGTAATCTTGATGTGGAGGCAAGAAGGCGACATCAAGTGAGGACGTTGGTGGGAGATGCTTAGTGAAGCTGGCTTAGTTAATGCTACTCTCTTAGTGGGCCATAACCATGTCACTTTTATTATATGCTTTATATGTATGAGATGCATGGATAATGTCTATGGTATGATAAACAGTTTAATAAATGGTGAGATCTAATAATAATAATAAAAAATTCTCTCAAAGCAAATATTAAGTCATTATGTGATGCCTTCCAATGTGTGGCACTCGTCAAGACTAGTATCGATCAAATGCAGGTCTGCCAAAGCAGGATGCCTTTATCTATATTAGTAAGACGCGATGAGATAAGGGTAATATCTAGCTACCAACCATTGGGTCTAACTTAACTAGGCCATTTCAATAAGATTAAAGGCTTAGAGGCATGACGTTGGGCTTTAGTCTATTAGATGGATTGGAATAAGTGTTATTCACCCAACTATCCTAGAGTTACATGTGATGTAATTGGAAAGTGTTTCCTATTTAAATAACTGAATTTTGGGTGATCAGCCAAAGCTGACTCAAAACTAGATGAAATATGGATTTTGGCCCACTAGGAAATCTTTCAATGGTATTTTTTGAGTCAATGCCGAGGGTCATTGATTTGAATAAAATAGTGGGAGGCATATTTAATTAAAAGACCTCATTAAATATGTTTATGGCATGGTACTTATATTTTGCATATTTCTGTTGATAGATCACTATGGCAACAAACACATCAAGTAACTTATCACTGCGATCAGTCCTTGAGAAGGATAAGTTATCTGGAACGAATTTTCTAGACTAGTACAGGAATTTGAGGATTGTCCCCAAGCAAGAGAAAAAGCTGTATATACTAGAACAGCCTATTCCTGAGCCACCTGCTACTAATGCCCCTAAAATTGAAAAGGATACTTATAAGAAGCATCAAGATGATGCCTTAGACATCGGATGTCTTATAATGGCCACCATGAACTCTGATCTCCAAAAGCAACATGAGAACATGGATGCCTACGATATGATTGTACACCTTAAGAAGCTTTATCAAGAGTAGGTCGGGCATGAGAGATACGAGGCCTCTAAAGCATTGTTTCAGTGTAAGCTGGTAGAAGGAAGCCCTGTTGGTGCTCATGTACTTAAGATGATTAGGTACATTGAAAACCTAGATAGACTTGGTTTTCCTTTGGGCCAAGAGTTGGCCACTGACTTAGTCCTGCAATCGTTACCGGAAAGTTTTAGTCAATTTTTCATGAACAACAACGTAAATGAGATTGAAAAATCACTACTAGAGCAGTTAGGCATATTGAGAACTACTGAGCAGAATAATAACAAAGGCAAAGGAAAGGCCATAATGATAGTCCAAAAGAATAAGGGCAAGCAACAGCAAAAAAATCCCAAGGATAACTGGAAGGGCAAGGGCAAGGATAAGTCCAAGCCCAACATTTCTGGCTTGAAACCAGTGGGTGGAGTGGCTAAGGAAGGTATATACTTCCATTGTGGTCAGACCGGACATTGGAAGAGGAACTGTACCAAGTTCCTGGAGGAGCTCAAGAAGAAGAAGGGAAGTGAGACTTCCACTTCAGGTATTTTTGTTATTGAAGTCAATTTATCTACTTTTGCATCATGGGTATTAGATATTGGATGTGGATCTCACATTTGTGTAAATGTGCAAGATCTAAAGAGTAGTAGACCATTGACGAAGGGCGAAGTCGACCTACGAGTGGGAAATGGAGCAAAGGTTGCTGCATTAGCTGTAGGGACTTACTTATTATCTTTGCCTACTGAGCTTGTAATAGAGTTAGAGAAATGCTATTTTGTGCCTGCTATTAGCAGGAATATCATTTCTGTTTCTTGTTTGGACAAGAAAAGTTTTTCTTTTTATTATAAAAGGCAAATGTTGTTTCATTTATATGAATGATATTTTTTACGGTAATGCACAATTGAGTAATGGACTTTATGTCCTTGATCTCGAAACGCCCGTCTATAACATAAACACAAAGAGATTTAAATCAAATGATCTGAACTCAACTTTTCTCTGGCATTGTTGTTTGGGCCACATAAATGAGAGACGCTTCTCCAAACTCCATAAAGATGGATTCTTGGACTCGTTTAATTTCGAATCATATGAGATATTTGAATCTTGTTTATTGGGGAAGATGACAAAGGCCCCATTCACTGGACAAGGTGAAAGGGCTAGTGATCTTTTAGGCCTTATATATAGTGATGTATGTAGGCCACTAAACATACTAGCTAGAGGCAGTTTTCAATACTTCATTACATTCACTGATGATTTCAATAGATATGGATTTGTATATCTTATGAAGCACAAATCAAAATCCTTTGAAAAGTTCAAAGAATTCAAGAATGAAGTACAAAACTAACTTGGAAAGAGTATTAAAATCCTTCAATCAGATCGAGGAGGTGAATACTTAAGCCAACAGTTTGATGATCATATAAAAGAGTGTGGGAAAATATCTCAACTCACTCCACCAGGAACACCACAATTGAATGGTGTCTCTGAAAGGAGGAACCAGACCTTGTTGGACATGGTCCGATCCATGATGAGTTATGTAGACCTTCCAGGCTCCTTCTGGGGACATGCTCTGTTAACACCAGCTTTCACACTTAACCGTATTCCATCTAAGACGGTTCAAAAGACACCGTACGAGATATGGACTGGGAGACAGCCCAGTATGTCTTTCATGAAGATTTGAGGCTGCGAAGCTTATGTGAAACGTCAAGTTTCTGATAAGCTTGGACCCAAATAAGATAAATGCTTCTTTGTGGGTTATCTTAAGGAAACCAAGGGATACTATTTCTATAATCTTACTGAGGGTAAAGTGTTTGTCTTACAGACAACTGTGTTTCTAGAAAGGAAGTTTATCTCCAAAGGAACCCGTGGGAGAAAAGCAGAACTTCAAGAAGTTCAAAGTTCACAAAGTAGCAATGAATCAATGATGGAAATAGAGTAGCCTCCACAAAATGTTGTGGAACAACAACTTGCTCTAGTAGCACAAGACTTGCCTAGGTCTAACCGGATACATCATCAACCAGAGAGATATAGATTTCTCATGACCCAGCAAGGTGACGTATTGTTCATGGATCAAGATGAGACTGTGACTTACCAGGAAGCCATTATTGGCCCAAAATATGAGAAATGGCTTGAGGCCATGAGATCTAAAATGGATTCCATGTATACCAACCAGGTACGGACCTTGGTTGACCCACCTGAAGGGGTAAAACCCATTGGGTGCAAGTGGGTTTTCAAGAAGAAAATCGACATGGATAGTAATGTTCATACCTTTAAAGCGCGATTGATGGCTATAGGTTTCAAACAAATTCATGGTGTAAACTATGATGAGACTTTTTCCCCAGTTGCGATGCTTAAATCCGTTTGAATCTTACTTTTATTGCAGCATACCATGATTATGAAATTTGACAAATGGATGTCAAAACTGCTTTCCTTAATGGAAATCTTCTCGAGGATGTGTACATGACACAACCTGAGGGTTTTGCCAGTCCATAGGATGCTGGAAAGGTGTGCAAGTTGCAACGATCTATTTATAGATTGAAGCAAGCTTCCAGAAGTTGGAATCTTCATTTTGATGATACAATAAAACAGTTTGGTTTCATCAAGAATGAAGAAAAATCTTGTGTCTACAAGAAGGTTAGTGGGAGCACTATTGTCTTTCTGGTATTGTATGTAGATGACATACTACTTATTAAAAATGACATCCCTACCTTATAGTCCCTAAAGACTTAGTTAGGGAACTATTTCTCTATTAGGGAACTATTTTTCTATGAAGGACTTGGGTGAAGCCACCTATGTGTTAGGTATCAGGATCTATAGAGATAGATAACTGAGACTACTTGGCCTAAGTCAGAGTACATACATAAACAAAGTGTTAAGATGATTTAACATACATGAATCCAAGAGAGGACTCTTGCTTATGTCACATGGTGTAAGTCTATCTAAGGCTCAATCCCCTTCCACCCACGACAAGAGGGATCGCATGAGCAAGATTCCATATGCATCTGCAATTGGATCTATCATGTATGCCATGTTATGTACTCGACCAGACATCTCGTATGCTTTGAGCATGATGAGTAGGTACCAGTCTGATCCCAGTGAAAGTCATTGGACTGCTATTAAGAGCATCCTTAAGTACTTGAGAAGGACTAAGGATTCGTTCTTGGTATATGGAGCCGAGGAAGAGCTAGTTGTAAAGGGTTACACTGATGCTAGCTTCCAAATTGATAAGGATGACTCCAGATCGTAATTGGGTTATATTTATTGGCTAAATAATAGGGCTGTGAGCTAGAAGAATTCAAAGCAGGAGATAGTCATCGATTCTACCATAGAGGCTGAGTATATTGCTGCCTCTAATGCAGCAAAGGAGGCCATTTGGATCAAGAAGTTCATTGCTGAACTTAGCACTATTCCTTACATTGTGGACCCAGTAGACATCTATTATGATAATAATGCAGCCATTGCACAAACTAAGGAGCCTAGATCTCACCAGCGATCCAAATATATACTTAGGCGCTTCCATCTCATTCGAGAGATCATTGATAGAGGAGATGTGAAGATATGTAGAGTACCAACAGATGATAACATTGCTGATCCACTGATGAAGGCTCTTGCACAGCAGAAGCATGAGGGTCACACTAGGTCTTTAGGCATTAGAAATATGCCTGACTGGCTCTAGTGCAAGTGGGAGATTGTTGGTGTATGCCCTAGAGGCTAATACATTTTTCTGTATTTACATACATTCTATTATACTATTTTAATATATGAGGCATTTCATTTATTGTGTTCTTTTTAATAAACATAATAAAGTCCTTAGAATAGTAAGTTTGATGCCATAGGACATCAAGTGGATGACTTGATCGTGAGATCCTTTTGGTTAGAACAATATTCTTAAATGTCCCTAGTCAAGTATTATTATTAACTAGGACAACAATAATGCATTAAGACTAGTATGTGCATAGACTGATGACCACATCTCATGAGTTATAGATATGAGATATCAAGTCTTTACATGGGTACATATTAGAATAATTATATATTAGACTGACCTGCCATGAGAACGCTACATGGATCATTACGTGAGTGTCATAAGTAATTCTTATAGTGATAATGGTGTCTGTGGTCCTTTGACCTAAAATCACTATGATTCCTACATGAGAAGTTGTGTGTTTTAATACCATCAAACGTCATCTGTAGCAAGGTGATTATAAAGTTAGTTATTAGACATATCACGAATCATGCAGAGGGATGTGAGTGACCTAGATGGGATTTGTCACTCCTACATAACAGGAGCGATATTTTCGGGCCCCCTGATTGAGTGAGACTGCGAAATGCATGACTATGCTCAAATGAGTCAATATGAAATATTGATTTCATTTGTTGTTACAAAGTCTACTCGAGTATCAGGAAATGAATGATTGGACTATACAAGTGTGACGTATTCCATGCATTGTGTTCAATCTAGATATCTTGACAAAGGGACTAAACGACACGGAAACATTGGTCACGGAAAGGTTATGTCAAATCACTGACATTCTTATAACTTGGGTAGCAGTGATGTGTTGCTAGATACCACTCACTGCTTGTAATATTAAAATGAGGTTTTAATATTACTGCCAACGTAATGAGAACCTGCAGGGTCACACACATAGAGCAGACTAAAATTGGAGCAATAAATCTAAGTTGGACTCAGATTCAAATATGTGTCAGACTCATAACAGATGAGTCTAGGGTTGCACAGCTTACCTTGCTGCTACTCACACTCATTTAAGGCAGTCACTATTATAAATAATACTGCTAAGGGGCTGCTAAGACATATATATTATAGAACCCTAGCTGCACCTACAGAAAATTGAGTGAGAGAGCGATAGGTTTCTTCTCTTCTCTTCACAACTAGCACTGTGTGAGAGACGTGAGGCTCCTCTTTACGAATGTTGGACGTTTGTGAGTCTGTTCGTGTGGATATCAATGAGACATCATTGCTATTACGGTGTTGGTGATTCACGTCACTTCCTTTTGATCACGCTTCAAGAGGTAAATATTTTAGAACTCAGATTATGGCTTTTTAGCATGGATCCTAAGTGGGAATCTCGTTTTTCTGTTGCGTGATGTATCCTCAATTCCCAACAGCTGATCCATAATATTTTATGGAGGCTGCTCTATTTCCATCATCGGTTTATTACTACTATGTGAACCTTGAACTTCTTCAAGTTCTACTTTCCTCCCACTGGTTCCTTTAGAGATAAACTCCCTTTCTAGAAACACAGCAGTCCGTGCGACAAACACTTTGCCCTCTGTAGGATTATAGAAATAGTATCCCTTGGTTTCCTTGGGATAATCCATAAAAAAGCATTTATTTGATTTGGGTCCAAGCTTATCAAAAACTTGACGTTTCACATAAGCTTCACAGCCCTAAATCTTCATGAAAGACATACTGGGCCGTCTCCTAGTCCATATCTCATATGGTGTCTTTTGAACCATCTTAGATGGAACACAGTTAAGTGTGAAAGCTGCTGTTAATAGAGCATATCCCCATAAGGAGCCTGGAAGGTCTGCATTACTCATCATGGATTAGACCATGTCCAACAAGGTCTGGTTCCTCCTTTCAGAGACACCATTCCGTTGTGGTGTTCCTGGAGGAGTGAGTTGAGATATTATCCCACACTCTTTTAGATAATCATCAAACTATTAGCTTAAGTATTCACTTTCTTGATCTGATCGAAGGATTTTAATACTCTTGCTAAGTTGGTTTTGTACTTCATTCTTGAACTCTTTGAACTTTTCAAAGGATTCTGATTTGTGCTTCATAAGATATACAAATTCATATCTACTAAAATCATCAGTAAATGTAATGAAGTATTAAAAATCACCTCTAGCTAGTGTTTTTAGTGGCCCACATACATCACTATGTGTAAGGCCTAAAAGATTACTAGCCCTTTCACCTTGTCCAATGAACGGGGCCTTTGTCATATTCCCTAATAAACAAGATTCACACATCTCATATGATTCGAAATCAAACGAGTCCAAGAATCCATCTTTATGGAGTTTGGAGATGCGTTTCTTATTTATGTGGCCCAAACGACAATGCTAGAGAAAAGTTGGATTCAGATCGTTTGATTTAAACCTTTTTGTATTATGTTATAGATGGGTGTTTCGGGATCAAGGACATAAATTACTCAATTGTGCACTACTATAAAAAATATCATTCATATAAATAGAACAACATTTATCCTTTCTAATAAAAGAAAAGCCTTTATTGTCCAAACAAGAAATAGAAATGATATTCCTGCTAATAGCAGACACAAAATAGCAGTTCTCTAACTCTATTACAAGCCTAGTGGGCAAAGATAACAAGTAAGTCCCTGCAGCTAATGCAGCAACCTTTGCTCCATTTCCCACTCGTAGGTCGATTTTGCCTTTGGTCAATGGTCTACTTCTCTTTAGATCCTACATATTTACACAAATATGAGATCCACATGCAGTATCTAATACCCATGATGAAGAAGTAGATACATTGACTTCTATAACAAAAATACCTAAAGTAGAAGTCTCATTTCCCTTCTTCTTTTTGAACTCCTCCAAGTACTTGGCACAGTTCCTCTTCCAATGTCCAGTCTGACCCCAATGGAAGCATGTACCTTCCTTAGCCACTCCACCCACTGGTTTCAAGCCAGAAGTGTTGGGCTTGGACTTATCCTTGCCCTTGCCCTTCCACTTGTCCTTGGGCTTTTTTTGCTATTTCTTGCCTTTATTCTTTTAGACTATCATTATGGCCTTTCCTTTGCCTTTGTTTATGTTCTGCTCAGCAGTTCTCAACATGCATAGCAGCTCTGGTAGTGATTTGTCAATTTCATTCATGTTGTAGTTCATGACAAATTGACTAAAACTTTCTGGCAACGATTGCAGGACTAAGTCAGTGGTCAACTCTTAGCCCAAAGGAAAACCAAGTCTCTCCAGGTTTTCAATGTACCCAATCATCTTGATTATATGAGAACCAACAGGGCTTCCTTTTACCAGCTTGCACTGAAATAGTGCTTTAGAGGCCTCATATCTCTCATGTCTAGCCTTTTCTCGATAGAGCTTTTTGAGGTATACAATCATATCATAGGCATCCATGTTATCGTGTTGCTTTTGGAGCTCAAAGTTCGTGGTGGCTAGCATTAGATATCCAACATCCAAGGTATTATCTTGATGCTTCTTATAAGCTTCCTTTTCAATTCTAAGGGCATTAGCAATAGGTGGCTCAGGAATAGGCTATTCTAGAATATACAATTTTTTCTCTTATTTGAGGACAATCCTCAAATTCCTGTTCTAGTCTAGAAAATTCGTTCCAGATAACTTGTCCTTCTCAAGGATAGATCGCAATGATAAGTTACTTGAAGTGTTTGTTGCCATGGTAATCTATCAATAGAAATTTGCAAAAGATAATTATCATGCTATAAACATATTTAATGAGGTCTTTAATTAAATATACCTCCCACTATTTTATTCAAATCAATGACCCTCAACATTGACTCAGAAAATCCCATCATAAGATTTCCTAGTGGGCCAAGATCCATATTTCACCTAGCTTTGAGTCAACTTTGACTGATCACCCAAAATTCAGTTATTTAGGTAGGAAAGACTTTCCAACTGCATCACATGTAACTCTTGGATAGTTGGGTGAATAATACTTATTTTAATCCATCTAATGGACTAAAGCCCAACTTCATGCCTCTAAGCCTTTAATCCTATTGAAATGGCCTAGTTAAGTCAGACCCAATGATTGGCAGTTGGATATTACCCTTATCCCATCGCGTTTTACTAATATAGATAAAGGCATCATACTTTGGCAGACCTACACTTGATCGATACTAGTCTTGACGAGTGCCACGCATTGGAAGGCATCACATAATGACTTAATATTTACTTTGAGGGATTATTATTATTATTATTATTATTATTATTATTATTGTTATTATTATTATTATTATTATTATTAGATCTCACCATTTATTAAACTGTTTATCATAGCATAAGCATCATCCACACATCTCATACATATAAAGCATATAATAAAAGTGACATGGTTATGGCCCCTTAAGAGAGTGGCATTAACTAAGCCAGCTTCACCAAGCGTCTCCCACAAACGTCCTCACTTGATGCCGTCTTCTTGCCTCTATATCAAGATTACATTATATAAAAATCTTTTTTACATTCGAGGGGAGTTAGGTAAGAAAAGAATGTATAATCAGAATGTAGAGAGAAAAGCATGACACACAGGTCATATTTATAATAACCAAAATAGCATAAAAGGAGGACTAAGGCCATAACCATGCACCATGCATCACAAAGAACATACAAACTCAAAACAATAATACATTATTATATTGTGAGTCATAAAAATAGATTTGAGATACATGCCTCAGAAAAGACGTTCTACGCAGAGGTAGCATGGGGATTCCGCTGCCCGGTTAGCGGGCGGGGGTCAAGGGGAGGCCATAAACACATGAACGCTCTACACATGAATTGTAAACAAGAGCTGAATCTCTTGTGCCTCCCTTGACAGTTAGAGTATCAACACTTAAAGCACATGAATGCTTCATGCGCCGTGGGGAACCCTTATGCCGTTGTTCAGCACTTGAACCCTAAACCCAAAAACACATGAACACTTCATGTGCCGCGGGGAACCCTTGTGCCGTTTCTCAACACTTGAACCTCTTACATCTCCTTGATGGCTTGACATCAACACTTGATCCTGCTGCCACAAAATAGGACTAGGGTTTCCAAAATCCCTTGTGCCGTGCCGCTTGTGCAGAAACCTTACTGCTGGAAACCAAGAACAAGGTTTCCTAAATCCTTGCGTCGTGCATTAAGAACAAGGATTCCATAATATAGTACGTATCATATACATACCAGAAAGCTTCGCAAAAACATATAACTCAATACAAAATGATTTTCGCAGAACATATGAACATCTTCATGAGTTTTTGAAAATAACATCATAGTTTTGCATATAACACATAAAACAGAATATGTTTTTGTAAAGGGTTTCATTCATTTTTCTGAAATAATATATTAAAGATCATATCTTTTATCAAAAACAAAAACAGCAATCATGTTATCTCATGCAAAATGAAAACAGAAAAATTGAATCATGGTTTCGCATGATGCTCTAATACCACTATTGGGAATCACAGATACATCCCGTTACGGAAAAAGAATTCCCACCAAGGATCCATGCGAAAAAGCCATAATCTAGGTTTTAAAAAAATGTTTACCTCTTGAAGTGTGATAAAAGGAAGTGGTGTGAATCACCAACACCGTAACAGTGATAATGACTTTATAGTATGCACACGAACAGACTCACAAACGTCCAAAGTTCACAAAAAGGAGCCTCACGTCTCTTACACAGTGCTAGCTACGAAGAGAAGAAAAGAAACCCATCACTCTCTCACTCACTTTTCTGTAAGTGCGGCTAGGGTTCTGTAATGCGTGTTATAGCAGCCCCTTTAGCAGTACTATTTGTAATAGTGACTGCCTTAAGTGGGTGTGAGCAGTAGCAAGGTAAGCTGTATTACTTTAGACTCATCTGTTATGAGTCTAGCCCATATTTGAATACGAGTCCAACTTGGATCTTTTGCTCTAATTTTAGTCTGCTCTATGTGTGTGACCCTGCAAGTTCTCATTACATTGGCAGTAATATTAAAATCCCATTTTAATATTATAAGCAGTGAGCGGTATCTAGCAACATATCGCTGCTACCCAAGTAATGAGAATATCAGTGAATTAACATAACCTTTCCATAACCAATGTTTCCGTGTCGTTTAGTCCCTTTTTTGTCAAGATATCTAGATTGAACACAAGGCATGGAATGCGTCACCCTTGTATAGTCCAATACTTCATTTCCTGATACTCGAGTAGACTTTGTAATAACAAATGAAATCAATATCTCATATTCACTCATTTGAGCATGGCCATGCATTTCGCAGTCTCACTTAATCAGGGGGCCCGAAAATATCGCTCCTGTTATATCGGAGTGACAAATCCGATCTAGGTCACTCACATCCCTCTGCATGATTCGCGGTTTGTCCAATAACTAACTTTATAATCACCTTGTTACAAATGACGTTTGATGGCGTTAAAACACACAACTTCTCATGTAGGAATCGTAATGATTTCAGGTCAAAGGACCACAAACACCATTGTCACTATGAGAATCGCTTATGATACTCACATAAAGATCCATGTAGCGTTCTCATGGCGGGTCAGTCCAGTACATCATTACTCTAATATGTACCCCTGTAAAGACTTGATATCTTATATCTATGACCCGTGAGATGTGGTCATCAGTCTACGCACATACTAGTCTTAATGCATTATTATTATCCTAATTAACAATAATACTTGACTAGGGATATTTAAGAATAGTGTTCTAATTTTATCTAATAGGATCTCACGATCAAGATAACCACTTGATGTCCTATGGCATCAAACTTACTATTCTAAGGACTTTATTATGTTTATTAAAAAGAACACAATAAATGAAATGCCTCATATATTAAAATTAGCATAATAGAATGTATGTAAATACAGATAAATGTATCAGCCTCTAGGGCATACACCAACAATGTATAATGTCCATCCCTTGGCCATTCTACCAATAGGGATGGATCACCTAGGTCCCTTCCCCCAAGCACCAGGATAGGCCAAATACCTAGTGGTGGCTATTGACTACTTCACCAAGACGATTGAAGTAGAACCGTTATCCACCATCACCTCTGCACGAATCTAAAAGTTTACTTACAAGAGCATCATCAATAGATTTAGAATCCCATAGTCAATTGTCACGGATAGTGGAACTCAATTTATAGATAAAAAATTCAAGGATCTCTTTGTTGATCTTAAGATCAAGCAGCATTTCACCTTGATAGAGCAGCCAAAAACTAATGGGCAATCTGAATCCGCTAACTGGGTTATACTTAGATAGATAAAAAAGAGACTTAACGATGATAAGGGGAATCAGGTATAGTAACTCGATCATGTCCTAAGGGCATATCGTACCATGCCTCATTCCTCCACAAGAGAAACACCCTTTAAACTGACATACAGTTACGAGGTTATCATCTTGGTGGAAATAGGAGAGCTGAGTTGGAGAGAATAGAACTTTTCTGAGGAGACCAATCTGGACCTCATTTGCTATGAATTGGACTTGTTGGAAGAGCAATGATGCATTGCCCACATCTATGAGGCTGCCCTCAAACAGAGGATCACCACATGGTATAACACTAAAGTGATTCCACGAAGATTCAATCCTGGCGACCTTGTCCTCAGTAGGGCGGATATCGGAGGGAAAAATACGAAGGATGGGAAGTTAGCTCCTAATTGGGAAGGTCTATACGGGATCGTATCCAAAACTAGCATAGGAGCCTACACTCTAGAAGCGTTCTCTGACTAATTGATCAAAATTTTCTGGAATGCGGACAACCTAAGGAAAAACTATAGTTAAATGTCTTTTTGTTATTATTATCATGAATAAATCATATGTTTTTTCTTCAAACACTTGTTTACTTTATTCATCCATGCTCACTACTGTAACACCCTTGTGGGGATGTCACATTTTAAAATGCATAAAATAAAATAAAATAAAATTCTTACCCAAGTTATAAAACATTTGATATATACATAATATTAATGGTAATTTTTTTTCCTTTTTATATTTATTAACGTTAAATAAAATAACACAGGACACAAAGTAAAGCTAAACATAATCACACCATAATATACATATGATTTTTGTCTTAAGTATACAAATAATTTACAACTACAAATATTTAACAAAGCAGTAAAAAGTCAGCATAAAGCTAAACCATAACATTGCCCAAGTGCACCTCAAAGATTTTCTAACCCTCCGATGGATCATCTTCAGAGAAATCATCGAATGACAGAAATCCTGGAGGTCCCACAGCTCTATGGACACGAGTCCGGGCTGTTGACTCACTACTAAGCTCGCTAGGCACATGGAAAATTCCTTCCCAATAACGCCTAAGAGTTAGAGGCAACTCAAGATGTAAATACAAAGTAGTAGTAAATATAATCTCCCCATAAAACTCTCTACTCAGGGACATAGTCAGACGTCCCACATAGACTACTGATCCTCTATGCTTACGCATTCGCCAGGCTTTCGAGCCTCCATGAAAGTCAAGTCTCACAAAACTGAAGAATCCCGGCAACGCCATGATCACAGGATCAATCCAGATGGTAGGGATGATCTATCGGCTCGCCGTCCTCACACTGCTCACTCGGCTGGCGCTCGTCTGTATACTAAATCTCAAGAGGCTGTTCCTCTTCCTCTTCCTCAAACTCTTTACGGAAATATAATAATAATATAGAGAAAAGCATATAGAGAGGTGAGACAATTTACATCATTACCAGCATGGTAATAAAGAAAATGACAATACAAATAAATATCACAATAATACATACCATCATATCACATACAATATATCAAATTAACACATCATACATTCTATCATAGATTATAGTAAACATTAAAATGCAAATAATGAATGATAACACACACTGACTTGTTCCTACTCTGTGGAGCTAAACACAGATATCTGAGAGAATGATCCGAAAAGAACTAATAGTACCTCAGGCTGCCCAACCAAACTATTACACTGTCCAACGTCGTGTCTATAGTCCACAGTCCAAAACATCATGTAGCAGTACACAGTCCAATACATCGTGCACTACAGGCATTGTACTAAATAGTCTCCACAAGATCTCGATTAAGAATAGCGCTTGTCGAGATCATTAGTGTGTTGCCCGTTACCACGGCCCAGAGGAGCAACCCACTATCCATATGTGGAATTCTCCGCACACTAATACCTCCAAGTTCATATAATAAACCACACTACGCCTATCACATCCACAACATGGTGCAATTCATCTCGTCAACCAATCGCCAATTATCAACCAAATTGACACAATTTTCTAAGCATGATCAAGAATTATCAAAATACCCTTAGTTTCAATATATTACCATATTTACAAAAATACCCTCAGTCTCAATATAGCAAAATATAGTATGTCTCTACTTGACAGTACTATCTCACAACATGTCCAGGTCCACCACTTTGGCTCGACAGTAAAACTCACTGTTCCATTTAGTCGCGTAGAAATTTTATTGCGTTTTCATAATCGCGTCGCTTTTACAAATGTTTTTAAATCACATAAATATATTTTAACATTTTTGAACATCGCGTAATATTTTTAAATCATTTTCTCAATTTCGTAATATTTTGAAATCATTTTCTTAACCATATAGCTTAAAGTCTTTATTTTAATAATGCATAGGCTTTATTTAGTACTTTTAAACTACGTAGAATATTTTTCTTATGTTATAAATATATTATGGCATCTTTTCATTTTATGTATCTGATTTTAGTAAATTTCGGCAGCATTTTGCCTAGAAAATCAGTATATGGTATTTTTGACGTTTTTCTCTAAATACTGTTCATTTTAACCTTACCCAATAGTTACACCTTGAAACTTGCTAACACGCTTCAAAACTCATAGAGTGAGCTCTACGTTAGTATTTTTCAAGTATTCTCTTTAATTCTTACTTATAATAGATCCTTCTAATTTAAAATTCTAATTAGCTACTTAGCTTACCTTAGAAAATAGCTTTTGGAATTCAAATATACATTAAATGGCATGTTGGCCAAAATCGATCTAAATCATTCTCAAATTCATTATTTTACCTAGATTCTTTAAATCATTGATTTAGAAAATGGTTGAGAATATTTTGGTTCTCTATTTCTTGGAGAAGCCGTGAGCCTCTATTGTGTTCTTTGGAACACTCATGCAATCCTTACATGTTATTCACATCCTACTTTAATAATCATACATTTATAAACACATGCAATATATTTTAAAAACTATAGACATGCTTGCAATTAAAATCAACTGCAAATAGGAAAATAATAAACAACCACACAAATGAATCCTTATGGATTCTTCACACACATACAATTTATTTTCTCATCACCATACAAGGTTGATGAGATTAAATCTCTTTCTTACCTCTTGAAAATAAAGATCTCCTAGTCTCCTCCTCTCCTTTGATTTTTGTGTAGCCCTCAAAATAAATCCCTAAAATTCTTAAACAATAAGCAAAATCACATACAAGGCTTCATAATGGAAAACCATGGAACAAACATGGTTTAGAAAATCACAAACTAAATTTTAAACTATAAAAATCAAAGTTTACCTTTAGGGAAGTAAACAAAAGCTTGAATTTTGAACTAGAAGGAGTAGGTTTTTGACAAAACCTTCTAAAGAAAAAGTGTTTAGGAGATAGTTTAGGTTTAGGAAAAGCTAAGAGAAAAAATTATAGAAGATGTACGGTGTGTTTGGGTGTGTTTGCCAAAATCTAGAGAGAAAATAGAAGAGAAAAGATGCTTGGTGTTCTTGAGAATTTGAGAGAAAATGAATAAAGTCTTTAGGTAAATGAAAAGTGAATATTGAGTGTAAATGAGAGGGGGCTGCCGTGTGAGTGTATAGGAGAGATTTAAGAGATTAACTTGGATAGTAAAATATCACAAATGGGTTCACACTTGAAGGCACATGGCCTATGTCACATTTGGTCATACAAGTCACTTAGATGGTTCAAGAAGCTTTTGGAACTTGGCAATTTAGCCTCCTTGGCCGTGGGACTCAAGGGGATTAGGGGCTTAATTTGATTTCAATTAAAGGCTAATTGCATACTAATCAAATAACTAATTAATTAGGTTAAGTTTCCTAATTACACTTAACTAACATTCTAATTACATAACTAATTAATTAAGTATGTAATTGCATATATTATAGCTTCTAAATAAAATTAAGATATCTAATTAGTAATTAGATTATAACTAATCAATAACTAGGTTAGCTTACTTAGTTCCTTAATTAGGTAATTAGATTAACCAAATTAGGTTTAATTAGCTACTAAGTGAAAGTCAAGCCACTATATTTGACTCAATCCTAGCCATTGAATTTAACTTTGTTTCCTATCCATTGATCTAATCTAAGGTGGATATTACTTAGTGATTTAATTAGGATTGCTCTCACACCATTGATTTGATCAACGGTTATGATCAAAGGCATCTAAAACAAGTTTTACATCTAATGGTCCTTAATGAAGTCCATGCTTCTTTGTTTGACCAATTCTTATTAGTTTAGAATCTTCAAGCTACTTTTGTTGACTGATTCCTATTAGTTCAAAATTTAGTCAAGTCAGAATCGTTAACTGCTACTCTAAATGCGGGTCCCACAGACATTTTCGGGTCCATGGTCATTTTGAAACAAATTTCTACTATTTTTAAGACAGTAGGTACTGTCATATAAAATAATATTATAATAATATAAAATTATTTTATTGCACAGTTAAATCCTAAAAATTAAAAGATTAATATATATATAAATCAGAATTAGGTTTAGTAAAATCCCCTAGCTCCGAATAATTAAAATAAGATTTTTTCAGTCAAAAAATTATTATTTCCTTGACTCGGAGCAAATCACATACAACAGTCAAACACACTCACGAAACAGTCAAATTCAATTTACTACTCACAGAAATTACAAAACAGTACATTCAGGATAATATCGTATTTATTCCAAAAGTTAGAGTGTTACAACTACAACCCATAAGGTTACCACACCTTAGAGGTCCAAGGAATACAAGATTTGAAGAAGATAAGCCATTTCGATATCTGTACATGATGACCAAATAGGGGAATCCACTTGACCAGTATTCGAGGTCAAGGAGCACATTCAAGGGTTTTCACTCGTACCCTAATGAACTTGACCTTAACCCATAAACTGACTAGATTTATAGAGGTTAAGTGTTGCCGACCGTAGCATGGGACAGTGGACTCCACACCAAGAGGCTTCTATGTCAACTATACTCCACAATTTCAAGACTAGAGTTAACCCATAAACCTAAAAAAAGTTTAACGCGATTATAACAGTAAGGCTAACCCATAAGCTTAGCAAAAGATTTAACGTGGTTACGTGCTTTAGTTCGTTGCCCAAGATAGTGAACATAGTGCTAAGAGGCTTCTGTGTCATACATTTACACTTAAAGTTTAACTAAGTGTTATATATTCCTAAGCGAACCCAACCACTGAGATCAAGCTTTAGACTCATCTTGATTAGGAAAAAAAAAGTGTTCGTTAAGTCTAAAAACAACCACCAAGATTGAGCATTGGAACCATCTTGGTAAACTACATGAGTAAATTTCTAAGTGTCTAAGGAATACTGAGATTAAGTATTGGACCCATCTCGACATCGTAAAAGCAAAAATACACCAAGTATAAAACAGAATCACCGAGATCAAGCGTTGGACTCATCTCGGAGAAGAAAAGGAAAAAAATAGCAAAAATATGGAGAAATAATGCTAAGTATTAAAAAAAAAAAGTGCCCGAAATCAGGACTTGTCCATATACAATTATCATACCCCACGTAAGGGGAAATGAAATAAAAAGCACGAAAAATGAAGTATGATTAAGCATCCTCTGGGGTCGCTTCCTCCACCTTGGCCTCCACAGTCCTCGCCTCCGCCTACCCTCTCTCCAAAGTCGCATCCTTCTCTTCTCCACCATAAACCCTCTGAGTAACTTGGATGATAGAAGCAGCCATGTGAACAACAATAACAATAATTAGGCTATCCTGGACTAGCTTCATCGAACTAATTCCTTCTTCATTAAGGTCCGGGTTCAGAAGGCAAAGTTAGGCAAGAGCATTTGCAAATGATTCATCCACAGACTTTGACCAGTCATCTTCAAGTTCTATAATTTCTTAATTTAACTTGGCCTCGGTCTCACGGAGGAATTCATTCTTAGCTCGGATGTCACCGAGGGTAGACTCGGTAGAAGCTAAGCGTTCTCTCAATGTATTCTCCTGAGCTACCCCTTCTGCGAGTTGGACCCAGAGTGCATTGATCTTGACAACTTGGGCCTAGAGATTGACCACCTCGGCGGCCTCCTCAGAAAGGCAACTTACCCTAGCCTAAAGCCCGATGTTATGATAATGGCAAGTGTACCAAATCTCAAAAGTAATAAAATAATGAGAAAGAGTATTGTCCCAAGAGATTACGTTGTCAATTACTAAATTTTGTTAAATTAACACTATTTAAGCTATCAAAAATTAGGATGTGATATAACTGTAAATATCAATAACATAAAAATCTAAATTTAAAACACTAATAATAAAATATGCAAAATTAACAAGAGTGAAATCAATTAATTAGGCAAAGGATGAAAAATAAAGCTATCAAAGTGTTAATGTTCAAATTTCACTTGAACTCTTTTGATGCAATTTCAAATATTAGTTTAACTAAGTTTTATTCCATGATTCATGATCAAATTCCCAAAATTAATCAATATCTAATCATATAGTATATTAATCCTCTTCACACTACTTTGAGTTAACCAATCCTTTAGTATAACCCTAAATAGAGAAGGCTTTATAAAAAATGAGGGAATAAAAAGTAAGACCACATAACCTACAACTTCTATTCCTAGCGATTACAGAAATTGAGGTGTTTATCACAAGTTCTAGGTTCGTGCACAATTTTTCCAAATCATACACAAACCCTAAAATCATTCCAAAATTGGTCAAATCAAGAAAAGCATTAAGAGAAGAGATAAACACATAAATCATGAAATAGAAACTTAGATTAAACATAAAAAACAAATTTACATCATCCAAGAATAAGATCCATCATCACACTAACTAGAGAAGTTTAGCTACACATGGAGAAAGAAGAAAACAAAGAAGAAATTTCAAAAAACTCCATGGAAGATAGGTGGAAAGGTTGAAGAAAACTCCTAATCTTCAAGCCTGGATGCTCCCATGTCAAATTAAGGTTTGTGTCTCCACTTCTCTCTCTGAATCCCTACCCAAAATCATCATTTCTTCTATTTATAGACAACAAAATGCGTCATTAAACATATTGAACGCTTCAATGCTTAGTTTTTGGGCGCTTAATCAGTGGAAAGTTAGGCGCTTAAGCGCCTAGCACCAAAATCTCCCTTTTAACTTTTTGCTCCTAGTTCAAGCATCTAGTCTTCTTTTATGTGTAATCACCTAACAAAAACAAATAAAAGAGATAATGAGAGCAAAGTTTAAAATAATAAAAATATGATAAAATTTGAGAATAAAACTCAATCAAAAGGGATTGGAAGAGGGTGAAAACTAAGATTTTGAACTGTAAAAACATGAGTTTTTATAAGTTCATCACTCCCCCAAACTTACGATTTTGCTTGTCCTCAAGCAAAACAAGCAAACTTATGATTTTGCTTGTCCTCAAGCAAAACAAGAAAAATAATTCAAAACTAGACAAGGAAATTAAAAAAAAAAAACTAAAAACTCAAAACATGCAGACTCAAACATGGCAATATCGATTATTAAAAATCATTCATATCCTCAAAAACTGCTTCACAACCTAACTTCAAGGCATCACATATGTATAATCCAATTTTATCTTGATTCTCACATGCAACTTTCATGCATAAATTACTTCTCGTAGACATGAATGTAAGACCAAATCCTACTTATAAAGTACAAGCCCAGATTGGTTTATAAAATTATAAATGCACATCAAACCTTATCCATAGGGTTATTTTTCGTCTCTCTCTCAACTACTGTAAACAATACATAACCAATGATCACAAGGGTCTTTTAAATCTTGTAATGTAAGGCCAAGGGTGGGGGTTAAGAAAGAAGAGATAGGATAAAGAAAGCAAAGTTGAAATGCATAATCATATAAATTTTAAAATTCAACCCACAAAAAATATTGAACAAGTGCAAAACGGAACATAAAAATCAATCACATTATTATTATTATTATTATTATTATTATTATTATTATTATTTTCATGAAATACTTTTCATTTCATTTCCTTCCATTCTTTATCATTTTTTTCATTTTTTTCTTTTTTTTAGCTCTTTTAATATATCATGCACAAAAATAACTAATTAGATGGCTTCAAAAATAAAACAAGACATGATATGCACTCAACAAAGGAAACATATGAGAGGATTTTTGTTTTTTTTAGGGGTGAGGAAAAGGAAAATGTAGGTAGAGAAAAAAAATAAAGGCCAAATACATAAGCCTGCAAAAGAGGACCTAGGGATATAATATTATTCAAAGGTTGGCTCGAAAGGTTCAAACAGTCCAAAGGATGCCCTTATCATAATCATGCATTGTCTAGGATTTCACATCAAGAGAGAATCTAAACAACTTCTAGATGTAAGTAATCTATACACATTCATTTCCATAAACTTTCTCTAAGCTTAACATGCATTCATATTTCATGGTCTACCAAACATAAAGATCAGAGATGCATTCATACATAATTGAAGTAATAGAGATAAACACAACTCTTGAATTCTCATGTGATTTCCCAAGAAAAGAGATTAATTCACAATTCATGCAATCATTGGATATTCAAATTAACACACTAGTATGCCTAGTTTCAACAATGTGACTCAAAACAAAATACTTATAGAAAACAAAAAATAAGAAAACTAAAAACAAAAATAGCAAAGCTACTCCCCCAAACTTAAGATAAAATAGTGACCCCACTGTGCAAACAAAATATAAGTAATTAATAATAAAAAAAAGTAAAAATAAAAAAATAAAAGTGAAGGGCAAAGAAAAGCTCATTGGTTGGCAGTTTAATCAGTCATGCTCTTCCTCATCATTTTCCCCCTCCTCTTGTTCCTCCTGTGGGACGTAGAGGGGAAGGCCTCCAAGTTCATTAGGATCTAAGTTCAGCTGAGTAGCTAGGTAGTGTATCATTCCTTCCATTCCAACCATGTAGTGGGTAATGTGGGTTAACATCCCTCTACAGTCTCGCACTTTTTGCTAGACCTTGGTTAACCTTTCTCGGATTGGTCATTCCTTCCATTCCAATCATTTCTTGCTACACCGTTCTCACTGAAATAGGCCTTTAGCATGGCAGAGTCCACTAACAGAGCTAGTCTTTCTTCCACATCATTTTCCTACAGAATGCCCTCCTTTAAGCATAGTTTGGTGATGATAGAGGGGTATGCCAACTTAGCTATGTCACTGTGAGCTAATTCATTAATGTAGGAAGTAATCACTTATCCCACATTCACTGGTAAACCAGTCATAATGGCATAGATAAGTAGAGCCCTGTTTACAGTTACCTCATGGGTGTGGGAGCAGGGAAGTAGAGTGGCTTGTACAAAGGTGCACTAGGCCTTAGGAATGGGCTTCAAATCACTCTTTTAAAGATGTTTTGGTGCATCATTGACATCGCATTCCCAAGAAACACCTTCTTTTGTAAAGTTCTTGAAGCACTCCATTTTGGTTCAACTCTTGGTTAGCTAATCTGGCGTATCCACAATACCCAGCTATTTGAACATCGACTCCTGTACCAAGCAGCTTGATGAACCTATAAAAACTCATGTTTTTCCATTGCGAAATTTTTTTCACCCTCTTCCAACGTTTTTTATTGAGCTTTATTCTCAATTTTATCATGCTTTTAATGTTTTAAACTTTGTTTTAATTACGTGTTTTATTTGTTTTCTTAGGTGGTTACACAAGGAAGAAGATGGAATGCTTGAACAAGGAGCAAAAAGCAAGAAAAAGGGAGGTGCTAATATTGGGCGCTTAATCGGTGGCTCAAAGAGAAGAATGTGTTATGCACCCAAAAATTGAGCGCTTAAGCACCCAGTATGCATTCTGACTTGTTTTTTTGGTCTATAAATAGGAGACGTTATGTTTTTGGGTAGGGAATTCAAAGAGAGAAGCAAAGGCACAAACCCTAATTTGGTGTGGGCGCATCCAAGCTTGAAGAATAGAGATTTTCTTCATCCTTTCCACCTATCTTCCATGGAGTTTGTCAAAATTTCTTCTTTGTTTTCTTCTTTTTCCATGTGTAACTGAACTTCTCTAGTTAGAATTATGATGGATCTTTGTTTTTGGATGATATAAATTCATTTTTGTGTTTAATCTATATTTCTATTTCATGATTTACGTGTTTATCTCTTCTCTTAATGCTTTTCTTGATTTAGCCAATTTGGGAATGATTTTAGGATTTATGTATGATTTGGGAAAATTGTGTATGAACCTAGAACTTTTGATAAACACTATAATTTCTACAACAACTAAGAATAAACATTGTAGGTTGTGAGATCTTGCTTTTTATTCCCTTATTTTTTATAAAGCGTTCTCTATTTGGGGTTATACTAAGGGATTAGTTAACTCTTTTTTTTAAGCAAAATACCAGGTATGCAGAAAGCATCATTATGAGAATTGACATCCCAGCTAGGCTGGCACCCCAGAACTCAACAATCATCTGCAGCATACCTAAATTTTATTAATAAAAAAGAAAGAAAGAAAGAAAACAAAAAGCCAAGGGGGGACATAGACCCAAACCCTTGACAAACATTATTTAAACCTATAAAAAGATAAACCAATCCTATTGTTATGAAAATCCTCACTAATAGAAATAGGAATAGTATTCCACCAATGAAAATCATGAAATGAGAAACCCAGAGAAGCAATTTTATCTGCACAGTGATTGCCCTCTCTAAAAATATGAGAACATCTAAATCTCATTTTGCGAGTTAAATCTATATAATTTTTCCATCTATTACTAAGATGCCAAGGAGCAATATCAATTGACTTGAAGGCCATAATAACTAAAAGAGAGTCACACTCTAGCCAAAGGTTGTGCCAACCTTTCTCAAAGGCGATCTCAATAGCATAGATAGCACCAAAAATCTCAGCCTGTAAAGAGTACTTAACTCTAAGGTTAATAGCAAAACACCCCAAAGAAGCACCACTTCTATCTCTAAAGATACCGCCACAAGAAGTTAAACTAGGGGACCCCTTTGCAGCACCATCAGTGTTGCATTTGATCCAGTAGCAAGGGGGCAGCCAAAGCACTTCAATAATAGCCACATTTTTCCTAGGCTTGGTTTCCACTGCAAATGACTTTAACAAAGAAAACTCTGACAAACTAGAACCTGTATGACCATTACTACAATTACCGGCCAAGGAGACACTAGCAGCAATGCAATTTACAATTGATCTTAACTCTATCCTACTATCCTCAAACCTGAGTTTGTTTTGACAATACCATATTTCCCAAAAGCAATGAACAATGGCAGCAGATATAACATCATAAACTTGAGGAGACCACTCTCTATCATAAACTGAAATAATGGAAAGAATTGATGAAGTGTCAATCTATAAGTTCAAATTTGAACCAAGCCAAGACCAGACTTGAGTGGTAAAAGGGCAAGAATAGAACAGGTGTTGAGAAGTTTCACAGTAACACTGAAAAAAACTACACATGGAAGTGACTATGTAGCCTCTATTTCTTAAATTATCATCTGTTGAGATCTTATTCTAAATAATTCTCCATAACAGCAAAGATTTTGATGGAAGGATTACCTTGCTCCAGATATGTTTAGTCCAAGGAACAGTAGGACCAGAAGGTTTGTAGAACTGATATGCTTCCTTAAAGGACAAGTCACCCAAGTCAGTAAGCTTCCACCTCAAAACATCCTCCTTCGCCTCAAAAAGAATTGTAATGGCCTACAACTTCTCTTCAATGACAGGGAATCTATCTAGCAGGGGACTAGGGATCAATCAATTACCATTTCTAATAAAATCCTTAACAGTTGAAGTTAGAAGAGGGTGAACATGAGAAGGAATATTTAGAGTTGCAACCATTGTGTCAGGAAGCCAAGGATCAGTCCAAAAGTTAATAAAGGCTCCTAAACTAAGCTGCCAAGCACAATTATCTACTATTTCAAATATTTTATACTTCAAACCAACCCAAATTGTTCAGTTTATGTGGTATTGGATGAAAGATTTCTGTCTGACAACTCTTGTTCTTAACAAACAAGCCCAATGTTCAGAGGATTGAACAAACTACCGACAAGGTTTAAGGACAGCAGCATCAGTAACACTTCTAAGGGATCTAAGGCCAAGTTCCCTTTCAATAACAAGTCTGCAAACCTTTTTTCCAAGAAACTGTGCAGATCTTTCTACAATTAACATCACCTGACCAAATGAAGTTCCTAATCCACCTTTCAACGGTCTTTAACAATTTTATAGGCCAAGCATAAACCAGAAAACTGTAAAGCATCATACCAAAAATACAAGATTTCACAAGTTCTACTCTTCCAGCAATTGATAAGAGAGAGGCTTTCCAGGCAGCTAGTTTTGATTTGATTTTGTTTGCAATTGGCTGCAAGTGTATTGTTCTAGGCTTACCTTTGAAAATTGGAATGCCAAGGTATATGAAAGGGAGCTTCCCAATGGTAAAACCCAGTAAACCAACAATGGCAGATTACCTTCTTGTAGAAATAACACCTGCATAAAAAATGGACTTACTAGGATTGATGATTTGACTGGAGGCAGCAGCATACCTATGGAACAACTCCTTCAACACAAGTAAGTTCCTCTGAGTCCCTTTGCAGAACAACATAACATCATCTGCATACAAAACATGAGATGGCACTTGACAACCTCTAGGACTAGAAATGAGAGAGAGCTTTCCATCTAGGACCAACTTTGTAATTCCCCAACTTAGAACTTCTTTAGCAAGGCAAAATAGTAAAGGGGACAATGGATCACCTTGCCTCACCCCTCTTTTGCAAGAAAAGTACCCTAAAGGCTTGCCATTAACAGAAATAGATAGGTGTGCAGAGGCAAGAATGACCTCTATCCAATTACAGAACCTTTGATCAAAACTAAAAGATTTTAGAACCTTCAACAAGAATTTCCAATCCAAAGTGTCAAAGGCCTTTCTAATATCAATTTTCAAAGACAAGTTACCACTGAAATTCCTCTTGTCAATAAGATTGATGATTTCAGAAGTTAGGCAAATGCAATCAGAAATTTGCCTTCCTTGAATAAAACCTCTTTAATTAGGGGAAATGATATGAGGAGCAATCCTTGCAAGTCTGTCTGCCAATACCTTAGTAATAATCTCAAATTTGAAATTGGCTAAATCAATTGGTCTGTATTGCTTAACCTTCTTAGCTTCAGCTACTTTAGGGATCAGAACCACTAGATTAGCATTGTAATTTGGAAGAAGCCAGCCAAAGGAAAAAAAATTGAAAGACTGCTTTAAACACATCAACACCAATGATCTCCCAAAAATGTTGATAAAAAGAAGCACCAAACCCATCAGGCCCAGGAGCACCATCCTGATTCATACTAAAAATAGCTAATCTGACTTCTTCAACAGAGGGCATAGCAAGTAGCATTTAATTATCTTCTGTGGAAACACTATTTGGAATAACTTCAACAAGACCATTATCAACACAAATATTCTCAGTACAAAATATATCTTGAAAATAACTAACCACATGATTCTTAATTTGAGCTGCAGTGTTAAGAATATCATCTCCATGTTTGAGCATGCTCATTTGCTTAGCAATATTTCTGACTTTGGCCAATTTGTGGAAATACTCTATATTCCTGTCACCCTCAAGCTGCCATTTAACTCTAGATTTCTCATGCCAATAAAGCTCCTGAGATTGCAAAGCTTTCTCCAACTCCAGCTGAGCAATTTTCTCAAGATCAAAAAAAGAATCTGAGTAACCATTCTCATCCAACTGGTGCTGAATTGTATCCAGATGCTGCATAGCAGTAGAAACCTTCAAGTTCACATCACCAAAAATAGAATTGTTCCACTCCTTCAACCTGGTTTTTGGAAGCTTCAATTTCTGACTTAAAACAAACATTGGACAACCATGAATCTTAGTTTTCCAAACCTCTTTAACTAAATCAGTGCAGCCTGGATGCTGAATCCACATTTTCATGAATTTAAAAGTAGATTTGTGCATAATGTTATCCCTCTTCAGGTCTAGTAACAAAGGGTAATGGTCTGACTTACTTTTTGTTAGAGTACAACAAGATATGCTAGACCAAAAATTGATCCAACTATCATTACAAATGGATCTATTTAATCTTTTTTCAATTAAAGTTCTACCTCTCCTACCATTGGTCCAAGTAAAATGATTACCTCTTGTAGGCAAATGAATAAGGTTGTTACAAGCAGTCCAAAGCTGGAAATCCTCACAAGCTGATTTCAGAGGGCTGCCACTACCTCTATACTCATGAGCACCAAGAACAGTGTTGAAATCACCACAAAAGCACCAAGGCAGGATATGATTAGCTTGCAGATCATTCAGATCTTGCTATAGAGATCTTCTGTGTAGATAGCTAGTAGATGCACAGATTGCTGCCATACCAATTTCTTGACTATCTACTTTTATTGAAAAAGCTACATGCTGAGATGAAATAGCAATGATTGAAGGGCTCCATGTACTAGAGCATAAACACCACAAGTTAGGCTTGAGAGAACCTCTATCATTACTAGCAAAAATATTAAGATTAAGACTTTTCCAGAATCTAGCAGGAACTTTATCAATCATCATCTAAGGCTCTGAAAGGAGTACAAAATCAGGCTTATGAGAGAGACAAAGCTGCTTCAAAACTAACCTTGTAGAGGGGTTGGCAAAACCTCTTGCATTCTAGAAATACACTTCATTTGGCAAGATTCATTGAAATCACCCTTGATCGGGTGAGAGACACATCTGTTTGAGCATTTTTCTTTTTTTGCCTCAACTTCTTTTGAGATTTAGTGAGAACTATTTCAAGTCTTCATTATTAGTCTTTTTTAGCAAATCCTGCTCAACACCTCTAAGATGATTTTTATGTCTATGCTCTTCATCAACAATATCATTCCAATTTTGATTCAGTACATGCAAATTATGTAAAACAACATCAAGAGTATGCTGAGCCATATTGTCAATAATCACCTTTGATGAGAAGCCAATCAGAGGAGACAAATCACTATTAATTTGAGACTCCGGGGTTTCCTGTAACACCCCAACTTTTGGGTTAAGTATAATATTGTCCTAAATGTACTGTTTTATATTTTTTGTGAGTTATAAGTTGCATTTGACTGTTTCGTGATTGTATTTGACTGTTGTGTGTGGTTTGCTCCGAGTCAAGAAAATAATAATTTTCTGGTTGAAAAAATCTTATTTTAATTATTCAGAGCTGGGAGATCTTACTAAACCCAATTCCGAGTGATATATATATTAATCTTTTAATTTTTAGGATTTAACTATGAAATAAAATAATTTTATATTATTATAATATTATTTTATTTGACAGTACCTACAGTCTTAAAAATAGTAGAAATCTTCTCCAAAATGACCATGGACCCGAAAAAGTCTGTGGGACCCACGTTTAGAAAAGCGATCAACGTTTCTGACTAGACTAAATTCTAAACCAATAAGAGTTGGTCAAATAAAGTGGCATGGACTTTATTGTGGACCATTAGATGAACAACTTGATTTAGATGCATTTGATCATAACCATTGATCAGATCAACAGTGTGAGAACAATCCTGATAAAGTAACTAATGATATCCACCTTAGATTAAATCAATGGATAGGAAGTGAAGTTAATTTTAAGGGTTAAGATTTAGTCAAATATAATGGCTTGACTAGTTACTAAGTAACTAAGTAAACCTAATTTAGTTATCCTAATTGCCTAATTAAGAAACTAAGTGAACTAACCTAGTTACTAATTAGTTATAATCTAGTTACTAATCAAATATCCTAATTTTATCTAGAAGCCATGACTAAGCATGACATATACAATGACCTAATTAACTAGTTAGCTATATAACTAGATAGTAATCAAGTAATTAGAAAACCTAAGCTAGTTAGTAAGTATTTGATTAAAGTGTAACTAGATTAAAAATTAAAACAAACCTAGTTACCTTTCCTAGAGGGGCCACACGGCCAAGAGGGGCAAGGGAGCTTCTCCAAGCTTCTTGAACACTCTTGCATGACTATTGCATGAGCAATTGGTGACATAGGCCATGTGCCTTGCAAATGTGAACACAATAGGATATTTACTATCAAAGTTTATCCTTTAATCTCTCCTATACTCACCTCACGGCTGCACCCTCCAATTACCCTCTCATTATTCACTTTTTATCTCACCTAAAAAGCTTAGCTTTATTTTCTCTCAAATCTCTCAAGAACACCAAACACTTTTCCTTCTATTTTCTCTCTTAAGTTTCGGCCCTCTCACCCGAAATCACCACCTATCTTCTATAATTTTATCTCTATACATTTCCTAAACCAAAACAACCTCCTAAACACTTTTCATTTACAAGGTTTTGTCAAAATCTTACTCCTTCTACTTCAAAATCCAAACTTTTGTTTACTTCCATAAAGGTAAACTCTTGATTCTTTGATTTTAATTTTAATTTTTTATTTTCTATACCATGATTGTTCCATGGTTCTTCAATATTAAGCCTTGTTTGTGATTTAGATAATTGTTAAAGAATTTTAGGGATTTGTTTTGAATCCACACGAAAATCAAAGAGGAGGAGGAGACTAGAGGATTCTTGTCTTCAAGAGGTAAGAGGGAGATTTAATCTCATCAACCTTGTGTGGTGATAAGAAAATGGATTTATGTGTGTTAAGAATCCATAAGGATCAACTTATGTGGTTGTTTGATGCTTTCTTATTTGTGATTGATTTTACTTGTGAGCATGTCTATAGCTTTAAAAATATATTGCATGTGTTTTTAAATGTATGATTATTGTTGTAGGATGTGAATAACATGAAAGGATTGCATGAGTGTTCCAAAGAACACCAAAGAAGCTCACGGCTTCTCCAAGAAAAAAAGAACCAAAATGTTCTCAACCATTTTCTAAAACAATGATTTAATGAATTTAGGTAAAACAATGAATTTGGAAATAATTTAGAAGTTAGAAAATGATTTAATCATTAGTTGTGGAGGATATGTTGAATTCAGCCAAAAATGGTATTCAATGTATATTTGATTTCCGAAATTATTTTCTAAGGTAGGTCAAGTAGCTAAATTACACAAGAATTTAATTTCAATGAGTCTTTGGGAAATAAAATGAAATGACCTTAGTTTTAGAATTCTATATTAGAAGGATTTGTAATAAGTAAGAATTAAAGAGAACACTTGAAAAATACTAACGTAGAGCTCACTCTCTGAGTTTTGACGCGCGTTAACAAATTTCAAAGTGTAAATAATGGTTAAGGTTAAGATATGCAGTATTTAGAGAGGAACGTAGAAAATACCATTTAATAGATTTTCTAGACAAAATGTTGTCAAAATTTACAAAAAATTGGATAAATAAAAGAGAAGATTCCATAGTATGTTTATAACGTAAGGAAAATATTCTAAGTAGTTTAAAAGTACTAGAAATAGCTTACGCATTTTTAAAATGAAGGTTTTAAGCTTTATGGTTAAGAAAACGATGTAAAAATCTTACGCGATTAAGAAAATGATTTAAAAACATTACGCGATATTTAAAAATGTCAAAATATATTTACGCGATGTAAGAACGTTTATAAAAGTGACGCGATTGTGAAAATGCGATAAATTTCTATGCGACTAAATGGAACAGTGAGTTTTACTATCGGGCCAAAGTGGTGGACCCGGACATGTTGAGAGATAGTACTATAAAGTGGAGACATACTATATTTTAGAATATTGAGACTGAGGGTATTTTCATAAATATGATAATATATTGAGACTAAAGGTATTTTTGTAATTGTGATTCTTAATCATGCATTGAGAGTTGTGTCAATTTGGTTCAAAATTGGCGATTGATTGATGAGATGAATTACACCATATTGTGGGTGTGATAGGCGTAGTGTGGTTCATTAATTGAACTTGGAGGCGTTTGTGTGCGGAGAATTCCACATATGGACAGTTGGTAGCTCCTCTGGGCCGTGGTAATGGGCAACACACTAATGATCTCGATAAGCACTATTCTTAATCGAGATCTTGTGGAGACTATTTGGTACAATGCCTGCAGTGCACGATGTATTTGTACTGTGTACTACTACACGATTGTTTGGACTGTGGGCTATAGACACGACGTTGGATAGTGTAATAGTTTGGTTGGACAGCCTGAGGTACTGATAGTTCTTTTCAGATCATTCTCTCTAATGTCTGTGTTTAGCTCTATGGAGTAGGAACGAGTCAGTATGCATTAGTATCCATGATCTGCATTTTAAATGTTTACTGTATCTTATGGTAGCATGTGTGATGTGTTAATTTGAGGTACTATATATGCCATAATGGTATGCATTATTGTGATATTTGCTTGTATTGTCATTTTCCTTATTACCATTCGGGTAATGATGTTGATTGTCTCACCTCGTTATATGTATTTCTCTGCATTATTATTATATTCTGTAAAGAGTTTGAGGAAGAGGAAGAGGAGCAGCCCCTTGATATTCAGTATCCGGAGGAGCACCAGCCGAGTGAGCAGTTCGAGGAAGGCAAGCCGTTAGATCACTGATCTGCTAATAATTTTAGCTTTTAAATGTTCTTTGTTTATCTAATTGGATTCCATATGTGCTTAATTGTTGACATTTAGCTAAGTTTCTGATTTAGAGTTGTCTTTGATGTTTATTGTGAAACTATGCCTAAATGTGGTTATAAACACTCATAAATGTATTGTGATTTTCAGGAGATTTATGAGTGATGGAGTCCATTGGTATTGAACCATTGAGAAGAGAGTTAAAGACTTAAGGGAATCAGTATCAACCCCTAGAAGCAAAGGAAGAAGGGCATTCATGAAGAATCAAGGTTGGATTTGAAGAAAGTGATCAACACGGCCTGTGTCAAATGACACGGGGTAGGCCATATACTATTCTGACTTTGAAGACTGGAGTTTTTGGACTAACACGGCCCATGTCAAATGACACGGGGTGGGTCGTGTACTTCTCTGATTTCACAAGGAAGAATCAATTTCCAGCCTTGACCGAGAACACGGCCCGTGTCAAATGACACGGGGTGGGCCGTGTTCTTTTCTGACTTTAGAATAGCTGGAGATCTGTCACCAGAATTAGACACGGGTTGGGCCGTGTCATATGACATGGCCCATGGCATCGGCTCAAAAGTTTAATTTCGTGTTTTAATGCTAAATTAGGTATCAAAACCTATAAATAGGGTTGCTTAGAGTCTCTAAGGGAGATCTGGACAGAGAGGAAGCTGTCAAGAAAACTGAGATAAACACAAAGACCAAGAAGAGGAAGGATTCGATTGAGGATTGGAGACTCAGATTCGAGCGATCAAAGATCAATCACTCTCAAGCCTTGGACACTAGTTTGATCTTTAGTTTTTCTTTTCTTCTTTTGTTCTGAACAATGTTTTTCTTTAATTCTTCTTCTGTTTTTAAATTTGCCATGTGTGGCTAAACTTCTTAATTGGTTAAGAAAAGATGAAACTCTAGTTCTGATTATGTGAATCTTGCATGTTTCTTTATATCAATACAGTTATGTTTTTATTCATATGTTTTTGATCTTAAATCAATATAAAGGTTTTTATATTCTTTGCCAAATTTCGTGAGTGGTAAAACTAGGATTGCTATGCGCGGTTGCGGTAGTAAAACTAGTGAAATATATGATCTAAGTAATTTAATCCCGGTGTGTGATTAAATCTTAGTGTGATTGGTTTTCTAATTCTTAATGCAATCATTAGCTAGGTGTAAGAGCGGTTGCTTTACAAATAACTAATGGTTAGAATTTGATTCGAGCGGTTGCTGAATTAAGTGAAACTTAAGGAAAACAAGAGATTTATCTCACAATTACATAAGAACATAATTTATCATGTTGGTATAAAGAGTATGTAAGTTAGCATAATCATATAAATCTAGTGGTGGATTCCATCTCTTAACCAATATCTTTAACTTGGTAATTCAATTTGTGTTTACTATTTTGGTTTAAGTTTAACTTCTCTTTTAGTTTTAATTAACAAACCCTCTTTTTACATTTTATTGTTTATAGTTCATCAGAGTTTAATTTAGGAATTAGATTGATAGTGTCAATTGAATTGGTTCTCTGTTGATCGACCCTTGCTTACTACAATTGGTTACAAAGTTTTTATATTTTTGGTGGAACTTGGCAACTATTTTTGATATAATTCTTAATCGTATTCCACATAACACCAAATTTTGGCACCGTTGCCGGGGAGCTAATTTTCCAATTACATTATTAATTTGTTTCCTATTTTTCTCTCTGTTTTTGTTTTTATTTTAATAGTTTCAGTTGTTCTCTTCAACTATCTTGCAGGTGTTCATGTCCGGTGAAGAGGTGAACGAGCAATTGAGAAATCTAAGGCATTACTTTGAACAAATCAGCTCGCAATTCACACCTGCTGACATTGAAGCTGCCCGTCACATAGACCTTTCTAGTTTTGCAGCATCTGAGATATCTGAGCCACTTGAAGAAGTAGTGATGGCAGAAAATACATTAAGGATGTTGGGTGCTCCGGACTTGAACCAACAACCTCTATGTATAGAAATTCCTGAGAATGAGGAGGCATTTGAGTTGAAATCGGGTCTAATCCATCTCCTGCCATCTTTCAATGGACTAGCCGGAGAAGACCCTAACAAACATCTGAAGGAAATCCATGTTGTGTATTCTAGTATGAAGCCTGCAGGAATTTCAGTAGAGCAAGTCAAGTTGAGAGCCCTCCCGTTTTCCCTGAAGGATTCTGCAAAGGAGTGGCTGTACTACTTGCCACCCGGATCAATTCAGACATGGCAGGATATGGCTCGGGCTGTCCTAGACAGATATTTCCCTGCATCAAAGGTCGCAACCATCAGAAAAGAAATTTGCGGCATCCAACAAAGACATGGGGAATCACTTTATGAATACTGGGAGAGATTTAAGAGATTGTGTGCTAGCTGCTCTCAGCATCAAATTAGTGAACAACTTCTGATACAGTACTTCTATGAAGGTTTGCCACTGATAGACCGCAACATGATTGATGCTACTAGTGGAGGAGCCTTGGTTGATAAGACTCCTCGAGAAGCCAGAAACTTGATATCTAGAATGGCTGTGAACACTCAACAATTTTTCACTCGGAATGATACAAGAGTGAGAGCAGTTAAAGAAGCTGACACTACTAGTTTGCAGCATCAAATGACCCAGTTAACTGCCATGGTTCAGAAGCTGATGGACAATGGGAAAGCACCAGTACAGGCATGTGGGATTTGTTACTCTTCAGGGCATCCCACTGATATGTGTCCCACTTTGTAAGAAGATATAAATGAAGAGGCCAAGGCAGTGGGGGGATTTTCTGCTCCATCCAAGAATTACAACCCCTACTCCAACACATATAATCCGGGGTGGAGAGGTCATCCCAACTTTAGCTATGCAAAGCAGCCCCAAGATCAAGCTCAACCTCAAGCCTATGGGCCTCCAGGGTTTCAGCAAAGACAAGCACTCTTTCCTCCGAGGCAACCACAAGTTCAAGCTCCTAGGCAACCTGAGCCTTCGTTGGAAGAACTAGTGAGGCAAATGGCCACCAGTAATATTCAGTTTCAGTAAGAAACAAGGGCCACTATCAGTACCTTACAAAACCAAGTGGGACAGTTGGCCACTGAGATCAACAAGGTGCAGAGTCAGATTTCAGGGAAACTTCCCTCGTAGCCAGAGGTGAACCCAAGAGAAAATGCTAGTGCTGTCACCTTGCGAAGTGGGAAGACACTTGACGGACCCACATCTTCCCAAGTCACTGAAGACAAAGCTCAAAATCCTAAGGAAGTAGATGAGGAGGGGCTCAATTCTAAGACCCCTAAGGTAAGTGTTTCTGACCCACTTCCTAAATATGTCACTAAGGCCCCTTTTCCGAGTAGGTTGGTTAAAAATAAGAAAGAAGAAGCAGATAAAGAGATCTTAGAGACCTTTAGGAAAGTCGAAGTTAACATTCCTCTGTTAGATGCCATTAAGCAAGTACCTAGATATGCTAAATTCTAAAAAGAGTTATGCACTAACAAAAGGAAGTTGAAAGGTAATGAACGGGCCCAAGTGGGAGCAAATGTTTCAACTATTTTTAATAAGAAACTCTCAACTAAATGTAAGGATCCTGGCACATTCACTATACCATGCACTATCGGTAATGCCAGGTTTGAGAAGGCCATGCTAGATTTAGGTGCATCCATTAATGTTATGCCCTTTTTTATTTATGCATCTTTACATCTAGGACCTTTAGAACCTACTGGAGTTATCATTCAACTGGCAAAGAGGTCTAACGCATACCCTAAGGGGGTTGTTGAAGATGTTTTGGTGCAGGTCAATGAACTGGTGTTTCCGGCAGATTTCTATGTTCTAGACATGGAGGAGGACAAATCTCCCAACTCTACCCCTATTCTGTTGGGGAGGCCTTTCCTAAAAACTGCACGAACTAAAATTGATGTGCATTCGGGAACATTGACTATGGAATTTGATGAAAAGTTGATTAGATTCAACATCTTCGAAGCCATGAGATACCCGAGTAATGTGCACTCTGCTTATGTTATTGATTCTTTTGATGTTTTTGAATCTTTAATTTCTACTATTTTTGAGTCTGATCAATTTGATGTCCTTGAAACAATTATGACTCGCAATTTAGATTTTCAGGATTCAAAGAAGGATAACCAAGGAGAGCCATGGAGCGAGGAGGTTAATGAAGTAGTGGCAGCCTTGCATACACTTTCTTCCACCTCAGAAGGACATGAGGTATCGTATGTTGAGTTACCTCTTACCACTGATGTACCTAAACCTTCTGTTGTGTAGGCACCAGAGCTGGAATTGAAGGAATTGCCCTCCCATTTGAAATATATTTTTCTGGGTGAGAAGGAGACACTTCCGGTAATAATTGCTAAATCCCTTACCAAAGAGCAAGAGGAGAGCTTAATTTCTGTGTTGAAAGAACACAAGACAGCTATCGGGTGGACTATTGTGGATATCAAAGGTATTAGCCCCTCCATTTGCATGCATCGAATCTTAATAGAGGAGGGGGCTAGGCCAGTGAGAGAACCACAAAGGAGGTTGAATCCCCCGATGATGGATGTTGTGAAGAAGGAGATACTGAAGCTCCTAAATGTGGGGGTCATCTACCCCATTTCTGACAGCAAGTGGGTAAGCCCGGTCCAGGTAGTACCAAAGAAATATGGCATTACTGTGGTAAGAAATGCTGAGAATGAGCTTATTCCCACTAGATTACAGACAGGGTGGCGTGTTTGTATAGACTATAGAAAATTGAATGCTGCCACCAGAAAAGACCACTTCCCTTTACCCTTTATTGATCAAATGTTAGAGAGGTTAGCTGGTCATTCTCATTATTGTTTCTTAGATGGATTTTCAGGTTATAACCAGATTGCTATCGCTCCGGAAGATCAGGATAAGACCACTTTTACTTGTCATTGTGACACATTTGCTTATAGGTGGATGCCTTTTGGACTTTGTAATGCGCCAGGGACCTTTCAGAGATGTATGGTGAGTCTATTTTCTGATTACATAGAGAACATCATTGATGTCTTCATGGATGATTTTAGTGCATTTGGGGATGGCTTTGAGAAATGCTTGGAACATTTGGCTTTGGTTCTAAAAAGATGCATTGACACTAACCTTGTTTTAAATTGGAAAAAATGTCATTTCATGGTAGAAGAAGGTATTGTGTTAGGTCATGTAATCTCTGCTAGGGGCATTGAAGTTGATAAAGCTAAGGTAGAACTTATGCGTTCATTACCCCCGCCCACCAGTGTGCGGGACATTTGTTTTTTTCTTGGTCATGCAGGTTTCTATCAGCGCTTCATCAAAGACTTCTCTAAGATATCAGCACCCCTCTGCACACTTCTCAAAAAAGATGTGCCTTTCTAATTTAATGAGAAGTGTATGAAAGCTTTCGTTACACTTAAGGAGTTGATGACTGAGACACCTATCATTAGGCCACCAAATTGGGAGTTTCCATTCGAGTTAATGTGTGATGCGAGTGACTTTGCGTAGGGGCTATCTTAGGACAGTGAGTTGATAGGGTTCCTTATGCTATTTACTATGCATTAAGGACCCTAAATGATGCTCAACTGAATTATTCTACAACTGAGAAAGAACGTCTTGCTGTTGTTTTTGCTTTAGAGAAATTTAGATCGTATTTAATTGGTTCTAAAGTAATTATTTTTTCTGATTATGCAGCGTTAAAGTACCTACTGGCAAAGAAGGGGGCGAAGCCAAGATTGCTCTGATGGATTCTGTTGCTCTAAGAGTTTGACTTGGAGATTAAAGATAAAAAGGGGAGCGAAAACTTGGTGGCAGACCATTTGAGCGGGTCGGTGACTGAAGAGGAGGACATACCTATTCAAGAGAGCTTTTCGGATGAGCATTTAATGACTATAGCAACCACTATTCCGTGGTATGCTGATATTGCCAATTACTTGGCCACCAAGGATTTTTCGACAGGACTGAACAAGGCACAATGAGATAAGTTGAGGAGTGATTTCAAGTACTACATTTGGGATGATCCTTACCTTTGGAAGCATTGCACGGATCAAGTGATTCGGAGATGTATCCCGGATTCAGAGACTCACTCCGTTCTCTCTTTTTGCTATACTTATGCCTGCGGAGGACATTTCGGCATGAAGAGGACAGCCAATAAAGTACTTGACAGTGGTTTCTACTGGCCTACCATCTTTAAGGATGCTTATAATTTCTGTAAGTCATGTGACCGCTGTCAAAGAACAGGTAATATTGGTCCACAAAATCAAATGCCTCAAACTCCAATAATCTTTGTGGAAGTCTTTGATGTTTGGGGCATTGACTACATAGGACCATTTCCTCCTTCTTTTGGTTTCTCCTATATTCTTTTAGCTGTGGATTATGTTTCAAAATGGGTGGAATCTAAAGCCACTAAATCTGATGATTCTAAGACTGTTGTAGATTTTGTGAAGTCCTTTATTTTTTCCAGGTTTGGCACTCCCAGAGCCATCATTAGTGACCAAGGAACACATTTTTGCAACAGAATCTTTGAAACCCTGTTGAAGAAATATGGTGTGGTGCACTGGACCTCTACTCTTTACCATCCTCAGATGAATGTCCAGACTGAGGTGTCCAATCAGGAGATCGAGTCTATCCTTGAAAAAATTGTGAATCCCACGCGCAAGGATTGGAGTACTAGACTTGCTGATGCCTTGTGGGCTTATCGGACTGCATACAAGACTCCTATTGGCATGTCCCCATTCCGATTAGTTTATGGGAAGGCCTGTCACTTGCTAGTAGAGCTGGAACATTGATCTTACTGGGCTATCAAGCAAGTTAACTTGAACTTGGAAGGTGCTAGCAAGCAGAGAAAACTCCAAATTCAAGAGTTGGAAGAATTGAGGAATGAGGCCTTTGAGAGTGCCCTCATTTACAAGGCCAAGACCAAAGCATTCCATGATCACATGATCTCTAGGAAAAGTTTCCACCAAGGCCAAAGAGTATTGCTATACCAATCCAGACTCAAATTATTTTCAGGTAAGTTACGTTCTAAATAGATTAGCCCATTTGTAGTAACTACTATTTTTCATTCTGGTGCAGTGGAGATCATGAACGAGGCCTCTGGAAAGACATTCAAGGTCAATGGGCACCGTCTCAAGCCTTACCATGAACTTCTAGAGAATGCAGAAGTTGAAGACATGCCTCTTCTCTATTCATCTTATGAAGAACACTGAGGAGCATCGTAATGTCTAGCTGAGGACAATAAACCAAGCGCTTATTGGGAGGCAACTCAATCAGATTTGCTTTCTTTTCCCTTTCTATTTTGCGTTGTTTAGTTTCTTAGTTTAGCCCATTTTCATGTGTTTCTTGCTTGATGATACCTGTATCTTTACCAGTATTTGTGTTTTGACTTGCTCAGTTTTAGTTTGATTGCTTGAGTTCATGGTTTGTTGAGTGCATGCAGTCCTGAGGAACAGTTTCAAGTGTTTTTGTAAGTCAACAAACTACATGGGTAGGGCTATGTCATATGACACGGCCCGTGTTCTCATGACGGCACCCCAACTCCTGCAGAAAAATACACGGGGTAGGCCGTGTCATATGACACGGCCCGTGTTTTCGAAGGGACCAGGTTTGTGGTGATTTTAGAGAGGTACACGGGGTGGGCCATGTCATATGACACGGCCCGTGTTGTCGTGCGCAGTAGCTCACCTGCTTTCCAGAGAGGTACATGGGGTGGGCCGTGTCATATGACACGGCTCGTGTACTCGTGGCAGAATGCCATTTATACCCTATTTAGGGTTTTCTTCCCCAATTCCCCCTTTTTCCCATCTTCTCTATGCAGCCACCATCCTTATCCTCCTGCCAAATCTTCCTGACCCACCACCTTATTCTCCATTCTCCACCATTTTTCCCCCTCAATTTCTCTTCCTTCTTTCTTTCTCCTTCCAATTTTTCCACCATTGTCCCCTCCCCATTTGCCCATACACCACCACCCTTCTCCTCCTTCAACTTCTTCTTGACCCACCACCTTCTCCCCTTCCACCACGCAATTTCTCCCCACATTCCCACATTCACGGTACCCTTCCATTTTCTTTTTCTTTTTCTTCATTTCTTCTGCTTCCTCCAGTGATGGGTCCTAAAAAGCGCATCAAGACCACAACTGCTTCCTATTCGCTCCATCCCCATCGTAATAGCTCTAGGCGTGCTCGGTTTCCATCACCCCCGTGTGAGCCCTCACCCCCTCAGGTGCCAGTCAACCCTATAGACAGAAAGGTAGTGGTTCCCACTCGCTTTTTAGATGTAGATACCCTTAGGGCTATAGGGTTATATGATGAGGTGTTTGCTTTATTGGGTATGATTGGTTGGGTTGATTTTGCACTGTTACAAAGGCCTACTTTTGCTGCGTTAACTAGGGAGTTTATTTCTAGTTTTAATCGTAAGCTTTATCCTCTGTCTGATCAGAACACGTGGCCTGGTGAAATCACCTTTAGATTGCTCGATAATTCTCATTCTGTTGATATTCATTTGTTTAGAGCTGTATTTGGTTTTCCTGAGAGGCACAATATGTTACCCCGTGATTTTAACGCTGATCATGTGTGGTCTGCCCTCACTGTGTCTAGGTCTGATGACTATGACCCTAAGATGTCTAAAGCTTCTAGGCTTAGGTCCCCTGCCCATCGCTATATTCAGAAATGGTTAGCTAATACCCTTTGTGGTAGGGGGAAAGCCAAGGGACAATTAGCCGTTCTGAATTATTTTTCTTGCACTGCATGCTTGAGGGAGTACCCGTTAATAGAGGGTATTAGCTCTGTAATCAGTTTCACCATGTAGGGACCACTCTAGCTGGGCGCATAGTGATAGAGGGGTATGTGACTGCCATTGCTGATCATTTTGATTATTTGGATCTGCTGGAGGAGGCACCGGTTCAGGGTCCCAATGCTATTGATGGGGCCATTTTGGTATCCATGAAGCTCTGCACTCGTCTAAATGGTGCTCTTGTCTTGCTTCGCGCTGATGGAGCTGCTTTGCCTAGGGCTGATCCGGCCCCTGGGCCACATAAGGATATTGCCGTCTCCCCTCCCCCCCGAGTTTGCTGATGATACAGGCCCTTCCACTCAGCCTGGCGCATCTTCCTATGATGCTATTTTAGCCTGTATTGACTGCTTGGAGCTGGACCATGCTACTCGCTTCCAGCACTTAGAGGATCGCTTTCAGGCTTTAGAGGTTGCGCGGGATCAGAGGATGGATGCCATTGACAGTAAACTTGATCTTTTGCTTCAGCATTTTTCATATCCCCCTCCCCCATCTTGATGTATTTTCATTTTCTTTTGAGGCTGTGTCCTTCATTTTGCTGGCTTCGTGGACATTGTTTTGGTTACTATTGGTTACTCTTTTGTATTTGACTGTGTTTCATGATGCCAAAATCAATTTCTTCGCATATACTTTGCTTATTTATTTGGATTCCTTTTATCTGTTATGTATGCTTTGACATCGAGGACACTGTCTATTTTAAGTGTGGAGGGGAAGTTTGGGTTTGACCCTAATTGCACATTCTGATCTTAATTATATATCTGGTGCATGTTTTTCTAACTGGTTTTTAGAGTATGTTGAGCAATGAGCAAGCGATTGATTTTTTTTTTGGACAGGTTTTTAAGCCTAAAGGAGTTGATTTTCTTGCTTCTAAACTTGCATTGAGAGGTTTTGAAAATTAAAAGGGTTTTGAGAATATGATAAAATTGGGACCTAGTGAGTTTTTGGGCCTTGATGTGAATGAGTAATTTTAAGTCATTTCTATTCTTTGTTGCGTGATTCCACTTGTGACTATATGCTTTTCAGAACTTGATTTGACTCTCTTTTAAGTTGCAAAGGATCACTGCACATTTTTGAGATGATAAAGGCATTTCTTTCTTTCAGCCACTGGCCAAATAGTTATCCCTACATTTTGATCCATTGTTTCACCCCTTTGAGCCTGAATGATATCCTTTCTTTTTATTATAGCTCAATACAAGCTTAATAGTGAAAAACCATTGCTACCCTACCTTAGGGAATAGAAGAGCTTGATAATTATGTTGGGAATTGTGTTTGAAAAAGTGTTGGGGTGATTACATTGTTTTGCCTATGTTTTTATTCATAAAAAAAAGAGCTCTCAAAAGAGAAAAGAAAGAAAGAAATAGAAATAAAAAAGAAGAAAAAAAATGAATGACAAGTTGGTTGATGAATGGAGAAAGTCAAGCAAAAGATGAAGATGGATTGAAAAGTGCTGGGGTAATTGTGCAAAAGTGTTTGATTTTTATATTCTCCTTTGCTCTTCTATTTCTGATGGTCTAACTTTGCTTATCCTTGATATATCTTACCTTGACCTTAATCCCATTACAACCTGATTAAAGACCTTTTGATCTTTGTGTGCATGTGATTTAGGTGGTGGAGAAGTAGAGGCTTGTCAAGCCTATGATAGGGCATGTTTTCATGAGTTGGTTGAGAGTAAATACAAGCCCAAAATACTTAAGTGAAAGAGGATATATCAGTGAGGATTTATCATGTTGACTTAACCCTGATATTGGATTGACCTGACTTGCTGATTTGGATTGTTAAGAGAGGAAATTCCTGATTGCTTAGATTCCTTGAAAGGACTGATGTGTATAGATCTTTGCTCATTGTTCAACACTTTTTGGGAAGCATGTGCTTGATTTTATGTTTTTGCCTAGGAGTGCAAAAGGTTAAGTGTGGGGGTATTTGATCTGCTAATAATTTCAGCTCTTAAATGTTATTTGTTTGATCTAATTGGATTCCATATGTGCTTAATTGTTGACATTTAGCTAAGTTTCTGATTTAGAGTTGTCTTTGGATGTTTATTGTGAAACTATACTTAAATATGGTTATAAACACTCATAAATATATTGTGATTTTCAGGAGATTTATGAGTGATGGAGTCCATTGGTATTGAACCATTGAGAAGAGAGTTAAAGACTTAAGGGAATCAGTATCAACCCCTAGAAGCAAAGGAAGAAGGGCATTCATGAAGAATCAAGGTTGGATTTGAAGAAAGTGATCAACACGGCCCGTGTCAAATGACACGGGGTAGGTCGTGTACTCTTCTGACTTTGAAGACTGGAGTTTTTGGACTAACACAGCCCGTGTCAAATGACACGGGGTGGGCTGTGTACTTCTCTAACTTTACAAGGAAGAATCAATTTCCAGCCTTGACCGAGAACACGGCCCGTGTCAAATGACACGGGGTGGGCCGTGTTCTTCTCTGACTTTGGAATAGCTGGAGATCTGTCACCAGAATTAGACACGGGTTGGGCCGTGTCATATGACACGGCCCGTGTCATCGGCTCAGAAGTTTAATTTCGTATTTTAATGCTAAATTAGGTATCAAAACCTATAAATAGGGTTGCTTAGAGTCCCTAAGGGAGATCTGGACAGAGAGGAAGCCATCAAGAAAATTGAGATAAACACAAAGTCCAAGAAGAGGAAGGATTCGATTGAGGATTGGAGACTCGGATTCGAGCGATCAAAGATCAATCACTCTCAAGCCTTGGACACTAGTTTGATCTTTAGTTTTTCTTTTCTTCTTTTGTTCTAAATAATGTTTTTCTTTAATTCTTCTTCTGTTTTTAAATTTGCCATGTGTGGTTAAACTTCTTGATTGGTTAAGGGAAGATGAAACACTAGTTTTGATTATGTGAATCTTGTATATTTCTTTATATCAATACAGTTATGTTTTTATTCATATGTTTCTGATCTTAAATCAATATAAATGTTTTTATATTCTTTGCCAAATTTCATGAGTGGTAAAACTAGGATTGCTATGCGCGGTTGCAGTGGTAAAATTAGTGAAACATATGATCTAAGTAATTTAATCCTGGTGTGTGATTAAATCTTAGTGTGATTTGTTTTCTAATTCATAATGCAATCATTAGCTAGGTGTAAGAGCGGTTGCTTTACAAATAACTAATGGTTAGGGTTTGATTCGAGCAGTTGCTGAATTAAGCGAAACTTAAGGAAAACAATAGATTTATCTCACAATTACATAAGAACATAATTGATCATGTTGGTATAAAGAGTATGTAAGTTAGCATAATCATATAAATCTAGTGGTGGATTCCATCTCTTAACCAATATCTTTAACTTGGTAATTCAATTTGTGTTTACTGTTTTGGTTTAAGTTTAATTTCTCTTTTAGTTTTAATTAACAAACCCCTTTTTTACATTTTATTGTTTATAGTTCATCAGAGTTTAATTTAGGAATTAGATTGATAGTGTCAATTGAATTGGTTCTCTGTGGATCGACCCTTGCTTACTACAACTGTTGGTGTATGCCCTAGAGGCTAATACATTTTCTGTATTTGCATATATTCTATTATGCTATTTTATATATATGAGGCATTTCATTTATTATGTTCTTTTTGATAAACATAATAAAGTCCTTAGAATAGTAAGATTGATGCCATAGGACATCAAGTGGATGACTTGATCGTGAGATCCTTTTGGTTACAACACTATTCTTAAATGTCCCTAGTCAAGTATTATTGTTAACTAGGACAACAATAATGCATTGAGACTAGTATGTGCGTAGACTGATGACTACATCTCACGGGTCATGGATATGAGATATCAAGTCTACACATGGATACATATTAGAGTAATGATGTATTGGACAGACCCGCCATGAGAATGCTACGTGGATCGTTACGTGAGTGTCATAAGCGATTCTCATAGTGATAATGGTGTATGTGGTTCTTTGACCTGAAATCACTACGATTCCTACATGAGGAGTTGTGTGTTTTAAATGCCATCAAACGTCATCGTAACAAGATGATTATAAAGTTGGTTATTAGACATATTGCGATGCATGTGGAGGAATGTGAGTGACCTAGATGGGATTTGTCCCTCCTACATAACAGAGTGATATCTTCGGGCCCCCGATTGAGTGAGACTATGAAATGCATGACCATGCTCAAATGAGTCAATATGAGATATTGATCTCATTTGTTATTACTATGTCTACTCGGGAATCAGAACTGAAGATTGAATTAAACAAGGGTGACACGTTCCATGCCTTGTGTTCAACGGATATCCGGACAAAGGGACTAAACTACACGGAAACATTGATCACGGATAGGTTATGTCAAATCGGTGACATTCTCATTACTTGGGTAGCAAAGTGATGTGTTGCTAGATACAGCTCATCTTGTTTGTAATATTAAAATGAGATTTTAATATTACTACCAACGTCATGAGAACCGGCAGGTCGCACACTTAGAATAGACTAAATTGGAGCAATAAGGATCAAGTTGGACTCGGATTCAATTGTGGGCCTAACTCATGATAGATGGGTTTTAGGGTTGCACAGACTTACCTTGCTACTTGCTCACACTCACTTAAGGCACCACTATTATAAATAGTAATCTTGTTAAGGGGCTGCTATACATGTTACATCACAACCCTAGCCGCACCTAAGAAAGTGAGTGAGAGACAGTGAAAGGTTCTTCTCTTCTATTCGCAGCTAGCACCGCGAAACAGAGGCGTGACTCCTTTTGCAAGTCTGTTCGTGTGGATACCGCAGAAACATCGTCGCTATTACGGTGTTGGTGATTCACCTCGCTTGTGTTTATCACGCTTGAAGAGGTAATTTTTACAAACTCGGATTATGGATTTTTCGCATGGATCCTGTGTGGGAATCCTATTATTCCGCTGCGAGATATTTTGATCCGCAATTCCCAACAACAACTGGTTGCAAGGTTTTTATATTTTTGGTGGAACTTGACAACTATTTTTGATATAATTCTTAATCGTATTCCACACAACACTAATCACCCATACCATCTAGATTGATCTTATGATCATGGCGTTGCCTGGATTCTTTGGTTTTGTGAGACTTGATTTTCACGGAGGCTTTGAGGCCTGGCGACTGCATGAGGATAGAGGATTGGTAGTCTATGTCGGACGTTTGACTATGTCTTTGTGTAGAGAATTTGATGGGGAGATTATTTGTACTACTACTCTGTATTTATATCTTGAGTTACCTTTGACTCTTAGGCGTTATTGGGGAGGGATTTTCCATGCGCCTAGTGAGCTTAGTAGTGAGTCGACAGCATGGACTCACGTCCATAGAGCTGTGAGACATCCAGGATTTCTACTATCCGATGATCTCTCTGAGAGTGATCCATCTGAGGGTTAGGAATCTTTGATATGCACTTGGGCATGCTATGTTTTTAGTTTTATATGTGATTACCATACAACATTTATGATGAGTTTTGATGATAACAAATATGGAGATGATGAGAAGATCAAGTCCAAGTTGTTCAAGTTTAGCTTTAGGACTTAGGATCTCTCTTGTACAGAGCTCTCATAGGATATCTCAGTGTTTAACTCAAAAGATCTAAGAACTTGCTTTTTTCTACAAACGAAATTAAAGTTTTAATAAGCCTTTGATAATCAAAGAGATTGTGGTTTTTCTAATCTTACATAATCTTGCTCATAGAAGCGTTTTTCATGTCCTTAATAGAGGCATTCGAATACCTCTAAGGTCATTCGAATACAACCATTCTGAAAATACTTCTACAAACGTGTTTTTAACAGAGGTATTCGAATACCATTGGAGGCATTCGTATACAACCCTCTTAAAAAGGCTTTTACAAACATATTTCAAACAGTGGCATTCGAATACCTTGGTATGGTATTCGAATAACGTGGGTCTGATCTGTTTTTTATATGTTGATATCAGAGGTATTCAAATACCTCATAATGGTATTCGAATAACCCAAGCTTTAATTGTTTTTTATATATTGATATCAATAGTATTTGAATACCACAATAAAGTATTCAAATAACCCACGAGTTTCAATTTCTGGTTTTTGAATTTGATATGCAAACGGATTTTGCATTTATTATGCATTCAATTTCCCCAGCGATATTTTCTGATCAAAGGCTCTATAAATAGAGACCTTCCCTCACGGCTGAAACACACCAATCCTTGAAATTATGCAAACGTTGCTTACTCAATTCTCTCTTTCTCTCTGTGCTCTTTTGGTAAAATTCTGAGATATTGTTAGAGAGCTCTATAGTACTTCAATTTGTATTACTTACTCTGAGTGAGAGTTTCTCTTCATCTATTTTTCTGATATTTTGTATCGAGGGTGAGGTATCCCTCAAGGTTTGTATAAGGGTGAGGTATCCTTGCAGGCTGAGACTGTAGCACAAGGGTAGAGTGTCTCTGTGTGTGAAAAGTACTCTATTTTGTAACGGTAGCAAGCACCTATTGAAACTTGTATACTTAGTGAAAAATCTCGATTTTCGAGGACTGGACGTAGACTACAAGTGGATTAGTGGTCGAACCAGGATAAATACTGTACCTGCTTCTCTTTTCCCTAATCTCTTTATTTTATGCAATTTATTTTACTGCACATTTATTTTTCGCTACTCTTTATTGTTTCTTTTCTTCTTCTCGTTCCTTCTGTGTATTTATTTATTAAGCTTTTAATTTTTCTCTTATTTAAAAAGAGGTTTTGCGAAAAAGTTTTTATACTCAATTCACCCCCCCTCTTGAGTACTAGAAGCCACTTGGTAACAAGTGGTATCAGAGCTAGACTCTTGTATAAAGAGCTTAGCAGCTTCAAGAGAACATGGCTTCTTCAAATGGTTTTTCAGAAGGATCTTCCATAAACCGACCACCCTTTTTCAATGGGGATGATTATGCATATTGGAAGGAAAGAATGAAAATCTTCATCGAAGCTATTGATCTAGATGTATGGGATGCTGTCGAAAATGGCGCTTTTATACCCACACATGAGGTCGATGGTGTAAGGACCGAAACACCACGAAATAAATGGTCTGATGAAGATAAAAGAAAAATTCAATTTAATTTAAAAGCCAAAAATATTATTACTACTGCTTTGGGATATGATGAGTTTTTTAGAATTTCAAATTGTAAAACTACTAAAGAAATGTGGGATACTTTGCAAGTTACCCATGAGGGTACTAGTGAAGTTAAGAGGTCGAGAATAAATTCTATAACTCGTGAATATGAATTATTCAGAATGAACCAAGGAGAAAGCATTCAAGAAATGCAAAAGAGGTTCAACCACATAGTTAATCATCTTGCATCTTTAGGCAAAAGTTTTTCTAACAAAGATTTGATTAACAAAGTTTTAAGATGTCTTAGCAGGATTTGGCAACCCAAAGTGACAGCAATATCAGAATCAAGAGATTTGTCCACAATGACTTTAGCTACCTTCTTTGGAAAACTTCATGAGCACGAATTGGAACTAAGCAGACTAAGCCAAAGCGAAGAGAACGATAAAAAGAAAAAGAGAATAGCGCTCAAAGCCACTTCATCAACATTCGACAATGATGATGAAGAAAATGAAGAAAGTTCAGAGAACATCGAGGTAAGTGAAGAAAATCTAAGTTTGCTAGTTAAAAAGTTTGGTAAATTTCTCAGAAAAAAGGGAACGCAAAGAAGACCTCCCTTCCCTCCTAAAAAGACACACTTCAAAGGCGAAGGAGCTTCATCGACTCTAACTTGCTATGAATGTGGCAAACCTGGTCACATGAAAATGGAGTGCCCAGTTTATCAAAAGAAGAAGGAGAAATTTGAAAAGAAGCCATTCAAGGAAAGAAAAGGAAGAAAAGCCTACATAGCGTGGGATGAAAACGACATGGACTCAACTGACAGCTCAGATAGCGAAGAAGCTCAACTGTGTCTTATGGCAAAAGGAAATGAAGAAGAAAGCGAAAACGAGGTAAGTTCTAATACTACTTTCTTGCCTTCTTACGATGAGTTACAAGATGCTTTTGAGGAACTACATGAAGAATCTTTAAAATTCACAAAAATTATTTCTTCTTCTAAGAAAACAATTTCTTCTTTAGAAAAACAAATTCTTGTTTTAAATAAAGAAATAAAAGAATTAAAAATTAAAAACGAAACTTTAGGAATCATTGATGCATGCACAAATCATTCTTCACACGCTTCAACTTTTTCATCTTGTTCTTCATGTCATATACTTGAAAAAGAAATTGAAGACTTAAAAAACACTCTTTCTAAATTCATCTTTGGAAGGGATAACTTAAATATTTTATTAGGAAGACAAAGAGTGGTTTTTCAAAAAGCCGGGATAGGTTATAACCCGAAAAATCAACAAAAACTCTATAAAAATTTCTTTGTGCATTCTAGTGTTTCAAGTAGTCCTTTTATTAAATATTTTTATTGTGGAATAAAAGGACATAGTGCTTCAATATGTAATGCAAGGAAAAACATAAATACAAAAGTTGGAACAAAAATAGTTTGGGTTCCCAAGGGTACTATACCCAAAACTGACACACAAGGACCCAAGAAAGTTTGGGTACCAAAAGTTAAAAACTGAACTTGTGTTGTAGGTGTGCTTGAAAGCCAGGAGTTCAAATTGGTATCTTGACAAAGTAATTTGTTCCAAGCACATGTAGGGGACGACTCAAAATTCACCATGCTTATTCCAAAGAATCATGGACACGTCACTTATGGTGATAACAATAAAGGAAAAATCCTTGGAATCGGTAAAGTCGGTAAGAACCCTAACTCCTCTATTGAAAATGTGCTGCTTGTTGAAGGTTTGAAACATAACTTGCTTAGTATTAGCCAATTATGTGATAAAGAAAATAAAGTTATATTTGATTCAAACTGTTGCATAATTGAAGATAAAAATGACAAGCATGTTAAATTCATTGGTCATAGAGTAAACAACATCTATATGATTAGTCTTGATGATATATCTTCAAATGATGCGAAATGCCTTTTAAGTAAGAATGATGATTCATAGCTATGACATAGGAGAATTGTACACATTCACATGGATCACTTAAAGAAGTTGGTCTCTAAAGAGCTAGTAATTGGACTACCCAAGCTTAATTTTATAAAAGATAAGTTATGTGATGCATGTCAAAAGGGTAAACAAATAAAGGCCTCTTTTAAAGCAAAAAATATAGTTTCAATTACTAGACCTTTACAACTTTTGCACATGGATCTGTTTGGACCTTCTAGAATTATGAGCTTTAGTGGGAATTACTATGCTTTAGTGATTGTGGATGATTTTTCTAGGTTTACATGGACTTTATTTCTTACAAATAAAAATGATGCATTTCTAGCTTTTAAAAGACTTGCCAAAGTTATTCAAAATGAAAAAAATTTTCAAATCTCTTCTATAAGAAGTGATTATGATGGCGAATTTTAAAACAATGTTTTTGAAAATTACTGTGATAAACATGACCTTAATCATAATTTCTCTGCCCCTAGAACTCCGCAACAAAATGGAGTTGTAGAAAGGAAAAATCGTTCTTTAGAAGAAATGGCGCGAACTATGCTTAATGAGGCTACTCTTCCTAAATACTTTTGGGCGGATGCTGTAAGTACAACTTGTTATGTAATGAATCATGCCCTTATAAGGCCTATTTTAAAGAAAACCCCATATGAGCTGTATAAGGGAAGAAAGCCAAATGTCTCACACTTTCATGTGTTTGGTTGCAAATGTTTTGTTTTAAATAATGGAAAAGATAACTTAGGCAAATTTGATGCTAAATATGATGAAGGTATATTTCTTGGCTATTCAAATCATAGTAAAGCTTTTCGTATATATAATAAAAGAACTATGACTATTGAAGAATCTATACATGTTGTATTTGATGAAACTGACCCAAATGGATCGAGAAAGGATCTTGTTATTGATGATGTTGCAGAGGTCTTGGCGGAAACACATTTGGATAATAAAGAAAAAGAAATCAAGGAGCAAGAGAATAAACAAAGACAAGAAGATTCGCAAGCTTTGGAACCTCCCAAAGAATGGCGAACTTCAAAATATCACTCCCTTGATCAGATTATCGGTGATGTATCTAAAGGTGTAAGTACTCGTAACTCTCTTAGAAATACTTGTAATCATTTAGCATTTGTTTCTCAAATTGAACCTAAGGATTTAATTGAAGCTTTTGATGATGAACATTGGATCTTAGCTATGCATGAGGAATTAAATCAGTTTGAAAGAAATCAAGTTTGGGAATTAGTTGCTAGACCTAATAATCACCCCATAATTGGCACTAAGTGGGTTTTTAGAAACAAACTTGATGAAAATGGGTTAATAACTAGAAACAAAGCTAGATTGGTTGCTAAAGGGTATAATCAAGAAGAAGGTATAGATTATGAAGAAACCTATGCACCTGTAGCTAGACTAGAAGCTATTAGAATGTTACTTGCTTATACTTGCATCATGGATTTCAAATTATATCAAATGGATGTCAAAAGTGCTTTTCTAAATAGTTTTATTCAAGAGGAGGTATACGTTGAACAACCTCCAGGTTTTAAAAATCATGAACTGCCCAACCATGTTTTTAAACTCAAAAAGGCTTTATACAGTTTAAAGCAAGCCCCTAGAGCTTGGTATGAAAGGTTGAGTAAGTTCCTTTTGGAAAATGATTTTTCAAGAGGAAAAGTCGATACTACCCTCTTTATTAAAAATAAAAAGCATGACATTCTTCTTGTATAAGTATATGTGGATGATATAATCTTCGGTGCTACTAATGAATCCCTCTGCAAAGAATTTGCTAAGTCAATGTAGAATGAATTTGAAATGTCAATGATGGGAGAATTGAATTTCTTCCTCGGACTTCAAATCAAACAAACAAATGAAGGGACTTTCATAAGTCAAATAAAATACTGCAAGGAATTGCTCAAGAGATTCGAAATGAAAAACGCTAAACATTTGGCCACTCCAATGGGCACGTCTTGCTACTTGGACAAAGATGAAGGAGGTAAATCAGTAGAAATAACGAAATATAGAGGTATGATTGGTTCTCTCCTTATCTTACTGCTAGTAGGCCAGATATAATGTTTAGTGTATGCATGTGTGCTAGATATCAGGCAAACCCTAAGGAATCTCATTTAAGTGCTGTTAAACGAATAATGAAATATCTAGTAGGCACTTCACAAATAGGCTTATGGTACCCTAAGGGTACCTCTTGTAGCCTAATAGGCTATTCTGACTCTGATTTTGCTGGGTGTAAATTAGACAGAAAGAGTACTAGTGGGACATGCCACTTGCTTGGTAGTTCTTTAGTTTCTTGGCATAGCAAGAAACAAAATAGTGTGGCTTTGTCTACCGCTAAGGCTGAATATGTTGCAGCCGAGAGTTGTTGTGCTCAAATCCTATGGATGAAACAACAACTGTTAGACTACGGTCTTCAGCTTGATCACATCCCTATAAGATGTGATAACACTAGTACAATAAATATCTCTAAGAATCCCATACTGCATTTTAGAACAAATCATATAGAGATAGGACACCACTTTATCAGAGATCACGTACAAAAAGGGGATTGCATTCTTGAATTTGTTGAAACATCTAAGCAACTTGCAGATATCTTCACTAAACCCCTAGCAAAAGAAGCATTCTTTTATATAAGAGGAGAATTGGGCATAATTGATCAATCCAACATTTAAATGCTTGTTATTTGCTTAAATTTATGTTTAATCCTTCTTAAACTATTACTGACTTGAGCGTCGAAGTTATCCCGAAATCTTTTTTTTTGCAGGTACTTCATCAACAAGTATGCGTTTGTCTTTCAAAATTACATTTTCTGGACATTTATAAGTGCTTTTCTTGTTTAGTTATTCGAATACCTCCATATGGTATTTGAATACCCTTACTGTTATACGAGAAAACCTACGTTCTTTTTGTTTAAGGCATTCGAATACCTTTAAGGATTATTCGAATACCCAGAGGCCTTTTGTCTCTGTCCCTCTCACAGGTCTCTGGAGCATTCGAATACCATCAGGGTTATTCGAATACCCAGATGCTTCCTATTTCAGTTTCTCTCTGGAGTATTCGAATATCATTATGTCGTATTCGAATACTTGCTCCCCTGGCCTTCTCCTCTGTCTCTGGAATATTCGAATACCATCAGTTTGTCTCTGGAGTATTCGAATACTTCATGAGTATTCGAATACCATTAAAAGAATTTGAATACCTTCGTTTGGCAGCCAAGCCTAATCTGGTAATCTATTCGAATACCTGGTGGGTATTCGAATACCCTCTGTCTGGAGGCTACGTCTTTTGAGCTTTCCCATTCGAAATACCTCCCCTTTCCTTTAAATATCCCCCCTTTTTCTGCGTATCGGAATACCCTTCCTCTTCTATCTCCACTTTCAAAAACTCTTAGTTTTCCCTCCTCCAAAAACCTCCCTTTCTCACGGTCTCCATCCCTCCTCTCTTCTTCTCCTCTCCTCCATGGCCTCATCCTCCTCTCGCTCTAATCGTCCTCGTACAAAGACGGCTCCATGCAACAACCCGTTGGACCTTCGTAGGCTTTCCTCCAATGAGCAACAGCTCGAGCGCTTCGTTACATACTTTCGAGAGCGCAACTTGGTGCATCCTAAGTACCTTGACTTGGGGTTCTTCAAAAGAGAAGGTGGTTTTGACTTTCTAAACCGGCTAAACCACCAAGGCGTACTTCACTTCTGCTCTTTCTCTGCTGCTTTGTATCCCGACCTAGTCAAAATGTTCTCTACCGCAACCGAAGATTGAAGGTCGGGAGCTACACTCCAAGAAACCGCGATCAAAACATCGTGATCACACCCGGCGATTGGGTTCGAGATGTTTGGCTTACAATCCACTGGCCACTTTCTGAAGAAGATCACTCCTCTAGCTCTTCGACAAGAACAGAGCAATTGAAGATGTTCTTCGCCCTGGGTTGGCTTTACCTTCGACTCAAAAGGGAGTCAAAGGGGGCATGATGAAGAGCCAGGACAGGCTCCTCCACTATGCTTATGCTCACATCCTCGCTCCTAGAGATGGGAACTACGCCTACATGAGTGAAGATGACGTGTTCATGCTATGGATTCTAAAGCAAGGCCATCAGATCAACTGGCCCGTCTTCATTATGAAGCACATGATGAGGGCAAGAGGTAAAGAGCGGTGTGAACTTCCCTACGACGTAATCATCACTGCCTTCTTAGGCAAGTATCCACACATTCTGGAAACCGAGCGAGCGACCCTGCTAACCCATCATCACGTTTTTGGGTCCTTTACCCTTAACAAAATGAAGATGATCAGGACCGATGAAGGCTGGGTGTTCCCAGTGGAAGTTGATGATGAAGACAACGATGTTGCTGCCCCTGCTGCTCCTGCTGTTACTACTGATATTCCTGCTCCTGTCACAAATGAGCAAATCATGGCTACCCTGTTGGATAACAGAACATACATGGAGAACACCTTCACTATTCTGTTTGACAGAATCGCTGGTGTTGAGCGTGAACAGGCTGCCCTTTGAGCTCTGCTGTCTGGCAACGACCCTGCCTCTCCTCCTCCACCACCTGATGCCTACTTCTAGAGCTTGCTTAGTCTTAGGATCAGTTGCTTATGTTTCATTTTTTAGCTGTTTATTGTATTGATTGCCTTTTAATTACAATTGTATATGCGCTTGGTCACTTTCCTTTAATGCATTGAATATTTTCTTTAATCTATTGTCAATTACAATCACTTTTTTGATTATCTCATATATATTTATCACTATGCTTTATTGATTGAATGTATCCTTTCTGATCATGTCAAAAGGGGGAGAAAAACAATAATCAATCTTATTTGAGAAAAGAAAGGATTAACAATGGCGCTTGGATTCCAAAAGAAAGGGGGAGAATAAATATACTTGTTTTGTTATTTAATTACCTATGAGAATAAGTCTCCTATTCTTTTTGAAATTCCATTTTATATGCACTAATGCTTTTCTCAATGTTAGTTTGTCATCATCAAAAAGGGGGAGAATGTGATTACCATGCAACATTTATGATGAGTTTTGATGATAACAAATATGGAGATGATGAGAAGATCAAGTCCAAGTTGTTCAAGTTTAGCTTTAGGACTTAGGATCTCTCTTGTACAGAGCTCTCATAGGATATCTCAGTGTTTAACTCAAAAGATCTAAGAACTTGCTTTTTTCTACAAACCAAATTAAAGTTTTAATAAGCCTTTGATAATCAAAGAGATTGTGGTTTTTCTAATCTTACATAATCTTGCTCATAGAAGCATTTTTCATGTCTTTAATGAGGCATTCGAATACCTCTAAGGTCATTCGAATACAACCATTCTGAAAATGCTTCTACAAACGTGTTTTTAACAGAGGTATTTGAATACCATTGGAGGCATTGAATACAACCCTCTTAAAAGGCTTTTACAAACGTATTTCAAACAGTGGCATTCGAATACCTTGGTATGGTATTCGAATAACGTGGGTCCGATCTTTTTTATATCTTTGATATCAGAGGTATTCGAATACCTCATAATGGTATTCGAATAACCCAAGCTTAAACTATTTTTATATATTGATATCAGTGGTATTCGAATACCACAATAAAGTATTCGAATAACCCACGAGTTTCAGCTTCTGGTTTTTGAATTTGATACGCAAACGGATTTTGCATTTATTATGCATTCAATTTCCCCAGTGATATTTTCTGATTAAAGGCTCTATAAATAGAGACCTTCCCTCACGGCTGAAACACACCAATCCTTGAAATTATTTTTTGGCTATACTAAAATGCTGCTTACTCAATTCTCTCTTTCTCTCTGTGCTCTTTTGGTAAAATTCCGAGATATTGTTAGAGAGCTCTATAGTACTTCAATTTTTATTACTTACTCTGAGTGAGAGTTTCTCTTCATCTATTTTTCTGGTATTTTGTATCGAGGGTGAGGTATCCCTCAAGGTTTGTATAAGGGTTAGGTATCCCCGCAGGCTGAGATTTTAGCACAAGGGTAGAGTGTCCCTGTGTGTGAAAAGTACTCTATTTTGTAACGGTAGCAAGCACCTATTGAAGCTTGTATACTTAGTAAAAAATCTCGGCTTTCGAGGACTGGACGTAGACCACAAGTGGGTTAGTGGTCGAACCAGGATAAATACTGTGCCTGCTTCTCTTTTCCCTAATCTCTTTATTTTATGCAATTTATTTTACTGCACATTTATTTTTCGCTGCTCTTTATTGTTTCTTTTCTTCTTCTCGTTCCTTCTGTGTATTTATTTATTAAGCTTTTAATTTTTGTCTTATTTAAAAAGAGGTTTTGCGAAAAAGTTTTTATACTCAATTCACCCCCCCTCTTGAGTACTGGAAGCCACTTGGTAACATTATATAGACACTTTACTGTTTTGTTAAATATTTGTAGTTGTAAATTATTTGTATACTTAAGACAAAATCATATGTATATTATGGTGTGTGATTATGTTTTGCCTAATTTTGTGTTCCGTGTTGTTTTATTTTTTATTAAGTATAAAAAGGAAAAATTTTACAATTCATATTATTTATATACTAAATGTTTTATAACTTGGGTAGGATTTTATTTTATTGCATTAAAAATGTGACATCCCCACAAGGGTGTTACATTAGTTGGTATCAGAGCCCAAGTTAGAGTCTTTTGGGGTTGTGGTTGGGTTTGTTTTTGCTTGTGTTGTGTGATTCTCTGTGATTTGTTTCCGAAAGGTTACATCTGACCTTGTTTTGTCTTGTTGAAGAAAGAAGATGTCTGGTGGAAGAAGAACGCATACGAATGTGGAACGTGATGTAGACCCAATGATTGCAGTTGCTAAAGCTATGCAGCGAATGACGGAAGTAATTACTTAACAAAATCAACGAGCAACTCAACAGCAAGATGCAACTGCTGATGCTCTAAATTTGTCTGAGTTTAGGCGCAATAACCTGCCGCAGTTTAGAGGCGAGTTTGACCCCGAGAAGGCGAGTCTCTGGATCCAAGACTTGGAAAGGGTATTTGAAGGAATAGGGTGCGCAGATAATAAAAAGGTGACATATGCTACTTATATGTTAAGAGGGGATGGTGAAAATTGGTGGAGAGGAATGCACCGATTATTCCAAGCTGAAGGGACTGAAATTACTTGGGAGATGTTTAGTGAAGTATTTCTGGAGAAGTACTTTCCCGCTAGTGCCCAACATGCCAAGGAGATAGAATTTCTTGGTTTGCGTAAAGGTAACATGACTGTTGGGGTAATGTTGCTAAGTTTGAGAGCTTGTCACAGTTCTCAAGGTACTTTCAAATTTGACTTGATGAGGCATGGAAATGCTGTAAGTTTGAGAATGGGCTGAGGGCATAACTGAAGCAAGGAGTGCTACCTATGAGGATGAATGAATTTCCTGCTTTGATGAATACTTATCAACGACTCGAGGAGTTGGAGCTGTCGCGAGATCCCAAAAATTGTAGCTTTGGACCGACTAGGTTCCAAAGAGGAGGCAACAACAGCAATAACCGATTTCAGTGCAAGCCTTATTCGAGACCACTGGGAAGTCAGCCTCAACGTCCATCTGTTGGGGGAAGTTCTAGTGGTAATAGAACGGGTCAAAATGTGGCGTTTACGCCAAGATGTTTTAAGTGTGGAAAGAGTGGCCATCGATCTACGGATTGTTCGATTAGAGGAATAATCTGTTTCAATTGCAAAAAACCTAGACATGTTTCTAGCGATTGCACTCAACCGAAAAGGAAGCCTGCTGTGAGTAATGTTCGTGCTACTCAACCGCGATCTGGAGGGCAAGTATATACGATGACTGGAACTGAAGCTTCTCAGTCTGAAGATCTCACTCAGGGGGAAGGTGTCATTGAAGGTAATCTTTTGACTTTGCTATATGATTCGGGTGCAACACATTCATTTATTGCATATGATTGTATGGAACGGTTGAAACTGCCTGTGTCATATCTGAGTTTTCAATTGATTGTTTCTATGCCAACTGCCAAGCCTATTGTTACATCCAAAATATGTCTGAATTGTCCTATCATTATAAAGGATCATGTGTCTTTGGTCAACTTAATTTGTTTACCTCTTGTTGAGATAGACGTAATATTAGGAATGGATTAGTTATCTTCTAACCATATCCTAATAGATTGTGCAAACAAAACCATAGTTTTTCCTAAGGAAGAAAGTTCTGGATTCTTGACTGCTGTTAAGGTCAAGTCATTATTGAGGGATGGAGCTCAGGGATATATGTTGCTATCTTTTTTAGAAGTCAAGCGTCAGAAAGATGTGAACATTATTCCTATCGTCAATGAGTTTCCATAGATTTTTCTTGATGATGTACCCAGTTTGCCACCGGAAAGAGAGATTAAGTTCTCTATCGATTTGGTGCCGGGAGCAGGCCCTATTTTGATTGCACCATATCGAATGTCGCCTGCTGAGTTAGTAGAATTAAAGAAGCAATTAGAGGAATTGTTGGAGAAATAGTTTCTGCGACCAAGTGTTTCACCGTGGGGAGCACTAGTACTACTAGTCAAGAAGAAGGATGGAACTTCTCGTCTTTGTGTAGATTATCGTCAGTTGAACAAGGTTACAATAAAGAATAAGTATCCACTTCCGAGAATTGATGATTTGATGGATCAACTGAAGGGAGTAGCTATTTTATCTAAGATAGATTTGCGATCAGGTTATCATCAAATTTGTGTCAAGGTAGACGATGTGCCTAAGACAGCTTTTCGAACTCGTTATAGGCATTATGAGTATCAGGTGATGCCGTTCAGAGTGACGAATGCTCCTGCAATATTCATGGATTATATAAATAGGATTTTTCATCCGTACCTAGACAGATTTGTTGTTGTTTTTATCGATGACATTCTGATCTATTCTCAAAGTCAAGAAGAGCATGCTGAACATCTCAGTATAGTTTTCCAGATTTTGAAAGAGAAGAAGCCGTATGCGAAGTTGGCAAAATGTGAATTTTGGTTGGAAGAGGTTCAATTTTTAGGCTATGTGATTTCTAAGGAAGGTATTACGGTAGACCCATCGAAGGTGGAGATTGTTTTGCAATGGGAAAAGCCTAAGACGGTGACGGAGGTCCGGAGTTTTATGGGATTAGTCGGATATTACCGAAGGTTTATTGAAAGTTTCTCTAAAATAGTTGGCCCACTTACACAGCTTACAAGGAAGAGTCAAGCTTTTGATTGGACGGAGGAACGTGAAGCAAGTTTCCAAGAGTTGAAGAAGAGATTGACGACTACACTAGTGCTAATTTTACTGGATCCTAACAAATCTTTTGAAGTGTATTGTGACGCTTCTTACCAGGGGTTAGGATGTGTGTTGATGCAGAACTGGAATGTAGTAGCTTATGCTTCAAGGCAGTTAAAGGTCCATAAAAGAAACTACCCAACGCATGATTTGGAACTAGCCGCAGTAGTCTTTGCGTTGAAAGTGTGGAGGCATTTTCTATATGGAGCTATGTTCAATGTCTTTAGCGATCATAAAAGTTTGAAATACTTGTTTGATCAAAAGGAATTGAACATGAGGCAGAGGCAATGGTTGGAATTCTTGAAGGACTATGATTTTCAGCTTCAATACCATCTAGGAAAGGCGAATGTGGTGGTGGATGCCTTCAGTAGAAAGGTGGTTAGTGTTTCTATAATGATGATAAAGGAGGAAGAATTGATCAACCAATTTAGAGATCTGTGGTTGTTAGTGGAATTGGTACCAGGAAAGATTCGTCTAAGCAAGGTTATGGTTTTGAATGACTTGCTAGAAGTAATCCAAGAAAAACAGGATGAGGATTTGTTTTTATAGAATGAAAAGGAATTTTTGAAGCAAGGTCATAAGGCGACGGTGGAAGAAGGATCTGATGGAATCTTAAGATTTGAAGGAAGAATTTGTATACCCGATGATTCCGATCTTAAGAAAGCAATTTTGGATTAAGCTCATACTAGTAATTTGAGTATGAATCTGGGAATGACAAAGATGTATTAAGACTTAAAGCTGATGTTTTGATGGCCAAGAATGAAGAGAGATGTAGCGGAATGTGTGAAGTCTTATCTCGTTTGTCAGAAGGCAAAAGTGGAACATCAAAGGCCTACCGGTATATTATAACCTTTGACTATTCCAGAGTGGAAATGGGATAGTATCTCAATGGATTTTGTTACCGGATTGCCAAGGACGAGGAAGGGTCATGATTCTATATGGGTTATAGTTGATAGGCTTACGAAGTTAGCGCACTTCTTGCCGTATTCGTTGGAACGATTGACCCAGATGTACATCAGCAAAATTGTTAGACTTCATGGTGTACCTACAAGTATAGTTTCTGATAGAGATCCGAGGTTTACGTTAAGATTCTGGAAAAGTTTGCAAGAAGCCATGGGAACTAAACTACGATTGAGTTCTGTTTATCATCCGCAGATTGATGGTCAAACAGAGAGAACAATTTAGTCGTTGGAAGACTTGTTGCGTGCTTGTATGTTGGAACAACAAGGGAGTTGGGATGAATTCCTGTCTCTAATAGAATTTACCTACAATAATAGTTTTCACTCAAGTATAGGGATGGCACCCTATGAAGCCCTATATGGACGACGATGCTGAACACCTTTGTGTTGGTATCAGGATGGGGAAAGTATGACCATTGGGCCTGATCTTGTGCAACAGACTACAGAAAAGGTGAAAATAATTCAGGAGAAAATGTGAATGACTCAAAGCCGATAGAAAAGCTATGCTGATAAGCGAAGGCAACCTCTTGAATTTGAGGAGGGTGAGCATGTGTTCTTGCGAGTAACACCTATGACTGGTGTTGGGAGAGTTATCAAATCCAGAAAACTTACTCCTAAATTCATAGGGCCTTATCAAGTTATTCATCGGATAGGTCATGTAGCCTACCAGATAGCATTACCACATTTTCTATTTAATCTATATAATGTATTCCATGTGTCTCAGTTGAGGAAATATATTCTCGATCCAACGCATGTTATACAGCCATATTAAGTGTAACTGAAGGATAATTTAACGTATGAAGCACTTCCTGTTAAGATTGAGGACAGGAGAGTGAAGCATCTTCGAGGGAAGATGATTGAGATGGTAAAGGTAATATGGAATAGTGTAACGGGAGATGCTACTTGGGAGATAGAAGATAAGATGAAGGAGCAATACCCTCAACTGTTCTAAGGTACAATGAATTTTGGGGACGAAATTCTTATTAGTGGAGGAAGTTGTAACACCCCAACTTTTGGGTTGAGTATGATATTGTCCTAAATGTACTGTTTTATATTTTCTGTGAGTTATAAGTAGAATTTGACTGTTTCGTGATTGTATTTGACTGTTGTGTGTGATTTGCTCCGAGTCAAGAAAATAATAATTTTTTGGCCAAAAAAATTTTATTTTAATTATTCGGAGCTGGGAGATCTTACTAAACCCAATTCTGAGTGATATATATATTAATCTTTTAATTTTTAGGATTTAACTGTGCAATAAAATAATTTTATATTATTATAATATTATTTTATTTGAGACTCACGTTTAGAAAAACGGTCAACGTTTCTGACTAGACTAAATTCTAAACCAATAAGAGTTGGTCAAATAAAGTGGCATGGACTTTATTGTGGACCATTAGATGAACAACTTGATTTAGATGCCTTTGATCATAACCATTGATAAGATCAACAGTGTAAGAACAATCCTGATAAAGTAACTAATGATATCCACCTTAGATTAAATCAATGGATAGGAAGTGAAGTTAATTTTAAGGGCTAAGATTTAGTCAAATATAATGGCTTGACTAGTTACCAAGTAACTAAGTAAACCTAATTTAGTTATCCTAATTGCCTAATTAAGAAACTAAGTGAACTAACCTAGTTACTAATTAGTTATAATCTAGTTACTAATCAAATATCCTAATTTTATCTAGAAGCCATGACTAAGCATGACATATACAATGACCTAATTAACTAGTTAGCTATGTAACTAGATAGTAATCAAGTAATTAGAAAACCTAAGCTGGTTAGTAAGTATTTGATTAAAGTGTAACTAGATTAAAAATTAAAACAAACCTAGTTACCTTTTCTAGAGGGGCTACACGGCCAAGAGGGGCAAAGAAGCTTCTCCAAGCTTCTTGAACACTCTTGCATGACCACTGCATGAGCAATTGGTGACATAGGCCATGTGCCTTGCAAATGTGAACACAATAGGATATTTACTATCGAAGTTTATCCTTTAATCTCTCCTATACTCACCTCACGGCTGCACCCTCCAATTACCCTCTCATTATTCACTTTTTATCTCACCTAAAAAGCTTAGCTTTATTTTCTCTCAAATCTCTCAAGAACACCAAACACTTTTCCTTCCATTTTCTCTCTTAAGTTTTGGCTCCCTCACCCAAAATCACCACCCATCTTCTATAATTTTATCTCTATACATTCCCTAAATCTAAGCAACCTCCTAAACACTTTTCATTTACAAGGTTTTGTCAAAATCCTACTCCTTCTACTTCAAAATCCAAACTTTTGTTTACTTCCCTAAAGGTAAACTCTTGATTCTTTGATTTTAATTTAAGTTTTTGATTTTTTATACCATGATTGTTCCATGGTTCTTCAATATTAAGCCTTGTTTGTGATTTTGCTAATTGTTTAAGAATTTTAGGGATTTGTTTTGAACCACACGAAAATCAAAGAGGAGGAAGAGACTAGAGGATTCTTGACTTCAAGAGGTAAGAGCGAGATTTAACCTCATCAACCTTGTGTGGTGATGAGAAAATGAATTGTTCGTGTGTCAAGAATCCATAAGGATTCACTTATGTGGTTGTTTAATGCTTTCCTATTTGTGATTGATTTTAATTGTGAGCATGTCTATAGCTTTAAAAATATATTGCACGTGTTTTAAAATGTATGATTATTGTTGTAGGATGTGAATAACATGAAAGGATTGCATGAGTGTTCCAAAGAACACCAAAGAAGCTCATGGCTTCTCCAAGAAAAAGAGAACCAAAATGTTCTCAAACATTTTCTAAACAATGATTTAATGAATTTAGGTAAAACAATGAATTTGGAAATAATTTAGAAGTTAGAAAATGATTTAATGATTAGTTGTGAAGGATATGTTGAATTCGGCCAAAATGCCATTCAATGTATATTTGATTTCCAAAATTATTTTCTAAGGTAGGTCAAGTAGCTAAATTACACAAGAATTTAATCTAAATGAGTCTTTGGGAAATAAAATGAAATGAACTTAGTTTTAGAATTCTATATTAGAAGGATTTATAATAAGTAAGAATTAAAGAGAACACTGAAAATACTAACGTAGAGCTCACTCTCTGAGTTTTGAAGTGCGTTAACAAGTTTCAAAGTGTAAATAATGGTTAATGTTAAAATATGTAGTATTTAGAGAGGAACGCAGAAAATACCATTTAATAGATTTTCTAGACAAAATGCTGTCAAAATTTACAAAAAATTGGATAAATAAAAGAGAAGATTCCATAGTATGTTTATAATATAAGAAAAATTTTCTAAGTAGTTTGAAAGTACTAGAAATAGCTTACGCATTTTTAAAATGAAGGTTTTAAGCTTTATGGTTAAGAAAATGATGTAAAAATCTTACGCGATTAAGAAAATGATTTAAAAACATTACGCGGTATTTAAAAATGTCAAAATATATATACGCAATGTAAGAACATTTGTAAAAGTGACGCGATCGTGAAAATGTGATAAAATTTCTATGCGACTAAATGGAACAGTGAGTTTTACTGTCAGGCCAAAGTGGTGGACCCGGACATGTTGAGAGATAGTACTGTCAAGTGGAGACATACTATATTTTGGAATATTGAGACTGAAGGTATTTTCATAAATATGGTAATATATTGAGACTAAGGGTATTTTTGTAATTGTGATTCTTAATCATGCATTGAGAGTTGTGTCAATTTGGTTGAAAATTGGCGATTGATTGACGAGATGAATTACACTGTGTTGTGGGTGTGATAGACATAGTGTGGTTCATTAATTGAACTTAGAGGCGTTAGTGTGCGGAGAATATCACATATGGATAGTTGGTAGCTCCTCTGGGTCGTGGTAATGGGCAACACACTAATGATCTCGATAAGCACTATTCTTAATCGAGATCTTGTGGAGACTATTTGGTACAATACCTATAGTGCATGATGTATTTGGACTGTGTACTACTACATGATGTTTTGGACTATGGGCTATAGACACGATGTTAGACAATGTAATAGTTTGGTTGGGCAGCCTGAGGTACTGATAGTTCTTTTCAGATCATTCTCTCTAATGTCTATATTTAGCTCCATGGAGTAGGAACGAGTAGGTATGCATTAGTATCCATGATCTGCATTTTAAATGTTTACTGTATCTTATGGTAGTATGTATGATGTGTTAATTTGAGGCACTATATATGCTGTAATGGTATGCATTATTGTGATATTTGCTTGTATTGTCATTTTCTTTATTACCATGCGGGTAATGATGTAGATTGTCTCACCTCGTTATACGTATTTCTCTGCATTATTATTATATTCTATAAAGAGTTTGAAGATGAGGAAGAAGAGCAGCCCCTTGATATTCAGTATCCGGAGGAGCGCCAGCCGAGTGAGCAGTTCGAGGAAGGCGAGCCGTTAGATCACCCATACCATCTGGATTGATCTTGTGATCATGGCGTTGCCTGGATTCTTTGGTTTTGTGAGACTTGATTTTCACGGAGGCTCTAAGGCCTGACGACTGCGTGAGGATAGAGGATCGGTAGTCTATGTAGGACGTCGGACTGTGTCTTTGTGTAGAGAGTTTGATGGGGAGATTATTTTTATTGCTACTTTGTATTTACATCTTGAGTTGCCTTTGACTCTTAGGCGTTATTGGAGAAGGATTTTCCATGCGCCTAGTGAGCTTAGTAGTGAATCGACAGCATGGACTCACGTCCGTAGAGCTACAAGACATCCAGGATTTCTACTATCCGATGATCTCTCTGAGAGTGATCCTTCGAAAGGTTAGGAATCTTTTATGTACACTTGGGCATGTTATGTTTTTAGTTTTATACAGACACTTTACTGTTTTGTTAAATATTTGTAGTTATAAATTATATGTATACTTAAGACAAAATCATATGTATATTATGGTGTGTGATTATGTTTTGCGTTATTTTGTGTTCCGTGTTATTTTATTTAACGTTATCAAGTATTAAACGGAAAAATTTTACAACTCATATTATTTATGTACCAAATATTTTATAACTTGGGTAGGATTTTATTTTATTACATTAAAAATGCGACATCCCCACAAGGGTGTTACATTTCCTTAACAAAATCATTCGAGTTTCCTGTCACCCTTGGGGATTGATTCAAAGGCTGCTGAGTTGAATTCTGAGATGTATCAAACTCAGTTGATTTACCACTTCCACTAATACCTGAAACATAATCCTTATCATTGGATGTAACTTCTTCATCAAACAAAGTTTCAATAGAGTCATCATCTTCATAATCTTGATCATCAACTGGAAGAGGAGCATCATTCCTAATCATGATAGGAGAAACATTCCTTCTAATATCAACATCTATAACTCTGTCAGGGCATCTTACAGGATCAAAAATAGGAATATCATCACCATTTTGCTTATCAGTCACTTTATGATTTGGCTAAACCGAACTTGTTCTACCCTGCACCAAATTATCTTGCAATGAAATACCTTTTCCCTTATTAATAGGCACTTGTTGTTTACTCACCGGATCAAGATCAAAAGGTTCTTGAAACTTAGGATCCTTTTTCTCAGAAATCTTTGGAACATAACGAGACACCACTTTCTTGGGGCCATAGTTACCTTTATTCTCATTAGTAGCATTCAACCTTTTACAATTGGATGCAGTGTGCCCAATTATAGAGCAATGTGAGGAGAACATAGGGAGTCTGTCATAATCTATATTCACCAAGAATGCGAATCCATCCCTTTCCACTATAATCTGATCACTCAGCTGCTTTGCAAGATCAATATCAACTAGAACTCTAGCAAAGTGACCAAAAGACCTTTTGATTGTTGTATCATCCAATGACAAAGGGGTTCCAATACCTCTAGCAATAGCAAATAAAATCCTTGGTCTCCAATATTCTTGTGGAAGACCAAAGATATGGATCCAATACTGTGCATTAGACTGTTTAACAAGGCTAGGAGAGAAGTCAGGAGTCCAAGAAAACAGCCTTAGAACCCCTGAATTTAGAGACCAAGAACCAACAGCAAGAACCTTGCGCAAATCTTTAATTGATGAGAACGAAAACTCATAAAAACCTTTCCCAATTGGGATTAACTTCCTTTGATTTAAAGGTTGCCATAACCTTAGTAACTTGGATTGCAAGTCTTCTATCTTGTATGGAGTTTCACCCTTTGTCAACATTAATCTACCATGAAGGTTATTTTTATAGCTTTCAACCCCAATCATGTATTCATCCTGAGATATCTTTACTGCAATAACATCACCCTTTATGCAAAGAATTGGAGGTTGACTTAATGGAATATCACAAGAATTATTCAATGCTTATGCAAAAGATTTAAGGAATAGAGAAGAAGAAGGCTGTTTCGTAGCCGACTTTGCAGAAGAAGGGGCAGGAGGGAGAAGGGAAGGAGAAGCAGGAAGGGGGAGAGGAAGGGTTGATTCTGAGAAAAGGATTTGCCATGAGCAGATTGAGGTGTCGACCATGATGGATAGGCAAACCCTAAGGGATTAGTTAAAGTAATGTGAAGATGATTAATATACCAAGGGATTGGATATTAATTAATTTTAGGTATTTGATCGTGAATCATGGAATAGAACTTAGTTAAACCAATCTTTGAGTTTGCATTAAAAGAGTTGAAGTGAAATCTGAACCCTGACACTTTGATATCTTTGTTTTTTACCCTTAAATTCTTGTTAATTTTGAATATTTTCTTGTTAGTTTTTCTTTATCTACATTCTTATCAACTCTCGATTGCTTAAATAGTATTGATTTGATGAATTTAGTAATTGACAAAATAATCTTTGTGGGACGATACTCTTACTCATCACTTTATTACTTTTGCGATTTGGTACCCTTGCAAATATCACAACATAGCTCATTCAATTCATCCTTACCAAACCAAAACTTATGACCTCTCACATAGGTCTTGAATCTTTTAGCATAAGTCAGCTGAAGTCCTTTTTTCTTCTTCTCATTGAAGTTGTTAGTGTAGAATTCCTTAACCAACGTAGGCCAGCTTGGTTGAGGTGGTGCACAGAATCTTTCCCAGTTTCTCCACCTGTTTCATTAAAAATGAGGGGGATACCTCTCACCCTGCAGTTCAATTCCTTTTTCTCTGATTGTACCCTTCTTGCCTACTACTTTCCTGTACCGCTCTTCATGTTGAGGAGAGCAGAAATGGTGGTCATCAAAAGCAACGCTTCTAAAGTTGGAACCTGCTGTCTCCTTTCTCTTTTTGTTTGGAGCCATTGGAAATAGATATTCCTGCACAAAAGAAAAGTACAACTAGTGAATCTTTGCTCAATTTAACATATCCAAAATACCACATTATGAGTAGAAATTTGAGCATTAAAGGAAAGACAATAACACATAATGTGATCAAATTCAAAGCCAATTCTTCAATTCAAAATACAAAGACAATATCCACCTATCAACTCAACGCAAAATCTAGGCATTCACAAAATCAACTTAATCCATAAGAACATTTTAGATTTACACCTTAGAGATCCTGAATAGTCTAGATATTCACAATTAATTCATCAAAAACAACCCATCAAAATTACTACATTAAAGTCCAGGAATCAACAAAATCAACCCATCAACAATTCAAAGCAAGTATGTCACTAGATCTCTAGAACCCAACAAATCATCAAACACATGGTGAGAATTTCAAAGTTTCCGGTAAACTTAACAAATGAAGGATCAAAATTGCAATTACAATAATCCATGAACTCACAATGAGAATTTAGCCAAGTTTTTCTTTAACAATATATATATATATATATCAAACTCCAAAAACCCACCAAAATTCAGAGAACCCCAAATACCCACAAATCTCAAAATCTTCACATAGGTCTTTAACAATTTCTAATGTGAAATCCTAACCTTAGACAAGTATGAAATTAAGAATACACCTAAATGAAGGAAGATTATGGGTTAGGCAAGAACCAAATGGGGAATTCCAAGTTCTTAAAAAATTTCACGCCCTAGGTCTGCAATGAGTGATTGAATGTGGATTTTTCACGAATTGGAGAGGTTGAGGATAGGGATTAGGTACATTTTTTGTGTAGGAATGTGTTAGAATCACGGATACATCACGCAGCAGAAAACAAAATTCCCACCCAGGATCCATGCAAAAAAAAGCCATAATCTGAGTTAAAAAAAAAACATTTACCTCTTGAAGCATGATCAAAGGAAGTGACATGAATCACCAACACCATAACAACAATGATGTCTCTGTGGCATCCACACGAACAGACTCACGAATGTCTAATGTTCATAAAAAAGAGCCTCACGTCTCTTACACAGTGCTAGCTACGAAAAAAAGAGAAGAAACCTGTCACTCTCTTACTCATTTTTCTGTAGGTACGACTAGGGTTCTGTAATGCGTGTCTTAGCAGCCCCTTTAGCAGTACTATTTATAATAGTGGCTGCTTAAGTGAGTGTGACTAGCAGCAAGGTAAACTGTGTAACCCCCTAGACTCATTTGTTATGAGTCTGGCCCACATTTGAATCCGAGTCCAACTTGGATCTATTGCTCCAATTTTAGTCTGCTCTATATGTGTGACCCTGTAGGTTCTCATTACGTTGGCAGTAATATTAAAATCCCATTTTAATATTACAAGCAGTGAGCGGTATCTCGCAACACATCGCTGCTACGTAAGTAATGAGAATGTCAGTGATTTGACATAACCTTTCCGTGACTAATGTTTCCGTGTCGTTTAGTCCCTTTGTCAAGATATCTAGATTGAACACAAGGCATGGAATGTGTCACCTTTGTATAGTCCAATCTTTCGTTTCCTGATACTCGAGTAGACTTTGTAACAACAAATGAAATCAATATCTCATATTGACTCATTTGAGCATGGCCATGTATTTCGTAGTCTCACTCAATCAAGGGGCTCGAAGATATCGCTCCTGTTATGTAGGAGTGACAAATCTCATCTAGGTCACTCACATCCCTCTGCATGATTTGTGATATGTCCAATAACAAACTTTATAATCACCTTATTACAAATGACGTTTGATGGCATTAAAACACACAACTCCTCATGTAGGAATCGTAGTGATTTTAGGTCAAAGGACCACAGACTCCATTGTTACTATGAGAATCACTTATGACACTCACATAACGATCTATGTAGCGTTCTCATGACGGATCAGATCAGTACATAATTACTCTAATATGTACCCATGTGAAGACTCGATATCTCATATCCATGACCCGTGAGATGTGGTCATCAGTCTACGCACATACTAGTCTCAATGCATTATTGTTGTCCTAATTAATAATAATACTTTACTAGGGACATTTAAGAATAGTGTTTTAATTTTATTCAATAGGATCTCACGATCAAGTCAACCACTTGATGTCCTATGGCACCAAACTTATTATTCTAAGGACTTTATTATGTTTATTTAAAAAGAACACAATAAATGAAATGCCTTATATTTTAAAATTAGCATAATAGAATGTATGTAAATACAAATAAATGTATCAACCTCTAGGGCATACACCAACAATCTCCCACTTGCACTAGAGCCAATCAGGCATATGTTTAATGCCTAAAGACCTACTATGATCCTCATGCTTCTGCTGTGCAAGAGGCTTAGTTAGTAGATCAGTAATGTTATCATCTGTTGGTACTCTGCATATCTTCACATATCCTCTATTGATGATCTCTCGAATGGGATGGAAGCACCTAAGTATATGTTTGAATCGCTCGTGAGATCTAGGATCCTTAACTTGTGCAATGGCTATATTATTATCACAATAGAGGTCCACTGGGTCCACAATGCTAGGAATAATGTCAAGTTCAGTAATGAAATTTTTTATCCAAACGACCTCCTTTGCTGCATTAGAGGCAGCAATATACTCAACCTCTGTGGTAGAATCGGTGACTGTCTCCTACTTTGAACTCTTCTAGCTCACAGCCCCACCATTTAGGCAAAAAACATAACCCGATTATGATTTGGATTCGTCCTTATCGATTTGGAAGCTAGCATCAGTGTAACCCTTTACAACTAGCTCTTCCTCGGCTCTGTATACCAAGAACGAATCCTTAGTCCTTCTTAAGTACTTAAGGATGTTCTTGATAGCAGTCCAGTGACTCTCACTGGGATCAGACTGGTAGTTGCTCGTTATGCTCAAAGCATACGAGATGTCTGGTCGAGTACATAATATGACATACATGATAGATCCAATTGCAGATGCATATGGAATCTTGCTCATGTGATCCCTCACATCATGGTGGAAGGGGATTGAGCCTTAGATAGGCTTACACCATGTGACATAAGCAAAAGTCCTTTCTTGGATTCATGCATGTTAAATCGTCTTAACACTTTGTCTGTGTATATACCCTGACTTAGGCCAAATAGTCTCAATGATCTATCTCTATAAATCCTGATACCTAACACATAGGTGGCTTCACCCAAGTCCTTCATAGAAAAGCAGTTCCCTAACCAAGTCTTTACAGACTGTAGGGTTCAGATGTCATTTTTGATGAGTAGTATGTCATCTACATACAATACCAGAAAAATAATAGTGCTCCCACTAACCGTTTTGTAGACATAAGATTCTTCTTTATTCTTAATGAAACCAAACTATTTTATTGTATCATTAAAATGAAGATTCCAACTTTTAGAAGCTTGCTTCAATCCATAAATAGATCGTTGCAACTTGCACACCTTTCCAGTATCCTCTGGAGTGGCAAAACCCTCAGGTTATGTCATGTGCACATCCTCGAGAAGATTTCCATTAAGGAAAGCAGTTTTGACATCCATTTGCCATATTTTATAATCATGTATACTGTAATAGCAAGCAAAATCCAAACGTATTTAAGCATCGCAACTACGGGAAAAGTCTCATCATAGTCTACACCATGAAATTGTTTAAAACCTTTAGCCACCAATCGCGCCTTAAAGGTATGCATATTACCATCCATGTCGATTTTCTTCTTGAAAACCCACTTGCACCCAATGGGTTTTACCCCTTCAAGTGGGTCAACCAAGGTCCATACTTGGTTGGCATACATTGATTCCATTTCAGATCTCATGGCCTCAAGCCATTTCTCAGATTCTATTCCAATAATGGCTTCCTAGAAAGTCACAGGCTCATCTTGATCCATGAGCAATACATCACCTTGCTGGGTCATGAGAAATCCATATCTCTCTGGTTGATGACATATCCTGTTAGTCCTACGCAGGTCTTGTGCTACTAGAGTAGGTTGCTGTTCCATAACATTTTGTGGAGGCTGCTTTATTTCCATCATCGATTCGTTACTACTTTGTGAACCTTGAACTTCTTCAAGTTCTATTTTACTCCCATTGGTTCCTTTGGAGATAAACTCCTTTTCTAGAAACATAGCAGTCTGTGCGACAAACACTTTGCCCTTGGTAAGAGTATAGAAAAAGTATCACTCGGTTTCCTTGGGATAACCCACAAAGAAGTATTTATTTGATTTGGGTCCAAGCTTATCAGAAACTTGACGTTTCACATAAGCTTCGCAGCCCCAAATCTTCATGAAAGACATACTGGGCCATCTCCCAATCCATATCTCATATGGTTTCTTTGAACCGTCTTAGATAGAACACGGTTAAGTGTGAAAGCTACTGTTAACAGAGTATGTCCCCAGAAGGAGCCTGGAAGGTCTGCATGACTCATCATGGATCAGATCATATCCAACAAGGTCCGGTTCCTCCTTTCAGAGACACCATTCCATTGTGGTGTTCCTAGAGGAGTGAGTTAAGATATTATCCCACACTCTTTCAAATGATCATCAAACTGTTGGCTTAAGTATTCACCTCCTTGATCTGATTGAAGGATTTTAATACTCTTGCCAAGTTGGTTTTGTACTTCATTCTTGAACTCTTTGAACTTTTCAAAGGATTCTGATTTGTGCTTCATAAGATATACAAATCCATATCTACTGAAATCATCAGTAAATGTAATGAAATATTGAAAATCGCCTCTAACCAGTGTGTTTAGTGGCCCACATACATCACTATGTATAAGGCCCAAAAGATCACTAGCCCTTTCACCTTGTCTAATGAACGGGGCCTTTGTCATCTTCTCCAATAAATAAGATTCACATATCTCATATGATTCGAAATCAAACAAGTCCAAGAATCCATCTGTATGGTGTTTGGAGATGCATTTCTCATTTATGTGGCCCAAACGACAATGCCAGAGAAAAGTTAGGTTCAGATCGTTTCAAGATCAAGGACATAAAGTCTATTACTCAATTGTGCACTACCATAAAAAATACCATTCATGTAAATAGAACATTTGTCCTTTATAATAAAAGAAAAGTCTATTTTGTCCAAACAAGAAATAGAAATGATATTCCTACTAATAGTAGGCATAAAATAACAGTTTTCTAACTCTATTACAAGCCCAGTAGGCAAAAATAACAAGTAAGTCCCTACGGCAAATGCAGTAACCTTTGAACCATTTCCCACTCGTAGGTCGATTTAGCCCTTCGCCAATGGTCTACTACTCTTGAGATCCTGCACATTTACACAAATGTGAGATCCACATCTAGTATCTAATACCCATGATGCAGAAGTAAATAAATTGACTTCTATAACAAAAATACCTAAAGTAAAAGTCTCACTTCCCTTCTTCTTCTTGAGCTCCTCCAGGTACTTGGCACAGTTCCTCTTCCAATGTCCGATCTGACCACAGTTGAAGCATATACCTTCCTTAGCCACTCTGCCCACTGGTTTTAAGCCAGAAGTGTTGGGCTTGGACTTATCCTTGCACTTGCCCTTCCACTTGTCTTTGGGATTTTTCTGCTGTTTCTCGCCTTTATTCTTTTGGACTATCATTATGGCATTTCCTTTGCCTTTGTTTATATTCTTCTCAGCAGTTCTCAACATGCTTAGCAACTCTGGTAGTGATTTGTCAATTTTATTTATGTTGTAGTTCATGACAAATTGACTAAAACTTTCTGGCAACAATTACAGGACTAAGTCAGTGGCCAACTCTTGGCCCAAAGGAAAACCAAGTCTATCTAGGTTTTTAATGTACCCAATCATCTTGAGTACATAAGCACCAACAGGGCTTCCTTCTACTAGCTTACACTGAAATAGTGCTTTAGAGACCTCGTATCTCTCATGTCTAGCCTGCTCTTGATAGAGCTTTTTGAGGTGTATGATCATACCGTAGGCATCCATGTTCTCGTGCTGCTTTTGGAGCTCAGAGTTCATAGTGGCTAGCATTAGACATCAGATGTCCAAGGCATCATCTTGATGCTTCTTATAAGCATTTTTTTTAGTTTTAGGGGCATTAGCAGCTGGTGGCTCAGGAATAGGCTGTTCTAGAACATATAACTTTTTCTCTTGCTTGAGGACAATCCTCAAATTCCTGTACCAGTCTAGAAAATTTGTTCCAAACAACTTATCCTTCTCAAGGATGGATTGCAGTGATAAGTTACTTGATGTGTTTGTTACCATAGTAATCTATTAACAGAAATATGCAAAATATAAGTATCATGCCATAAACATATTTAACGAGGTCTTTGATTATATATGTCTCCCACTATTTTATTCAAATCAATGACCCTCAGCATTGACTTAGAAAATCCCATCATAAGATTTCCTAGTGGGCCAAGATCTATATTTCACCTAGTTTTGAGTCAGTCAGCTTTGGCTGATCACCCAAAATTCAGCTATTTAGGTAGGAAACATATTCCAATTACATCATATGTAACTCTTGGATAATTGGGTGAATAACATTTATTCCAATCCATCGAATGGACTAAAGCCCAACTCTATGCCTCTAGCCGTCAATCCTATTGAAATGGCCTAGTTAAGTCAAACCTAATGGTTAGCAGTTGGATATTACCCTTATCCTATCGTATTTTACTAATATAGATAAAGGCATCCTGCTTTGGCAGACCTACACTTGATCAATACTAGTCTTGACGAGTGCCACGCATTGGAAGGCATCACATAATGACTTAATATTTGCTTTGAGGGAATTTATTTATTTATTTATTTATTAGATCTCACCATTTATTAAACTGTTTATCATACCATAAACTGTTGGGAATTGCGGATCAAAATATCTCGCAGCGGAATAATAGGATTCCCACACAGGATCCATGCGAAAAGTCCATAATCCGAGTTTTTAAAATTTACCTCTTGAAGCGTGATAAACACAAGCAAGGTGAATCACCAACACCGTAATAGCGACGATGTTTCTGCGGTATCCACACGAACAGACTTGTAAAAGGAGTCACGCCTCTGTTTCGCGGTGCTAGCTACGAATAGAAGAGAAGAACCTTTCACTGTCTCTCACTCACTTTCTTAGGTGCGGCTAGGGTTGTGATGTAACATCTATAGCAGCCTCCTTAATAGTACTATTTATAATAGTGGCTGCCTTAAGTGAGTGTGAGCAGTAGCAAGGTAAGCTGTGCAACCCTAAAACCTATCTGTCATGAGTTAGGCCCACAATTGAATCCGAGTCCAACTTGGATCCTTATTGCTCCAATTTAGTCTGTTCTAAGTGTGCGACCCTGCAGGTTCTTATTACATTGGCAGTAATATTAAAATCTCATTTTAATATTACAAGCAGTGAGCGGTATCTAGCAACACGTCGCTGCTACCCAAGTAATAAGAATGTCAGTGATTTGACATAACCTTTCCGTGACCAATGTTTCCGTGTCGTTTAGTCCCTTTGTCAAGATATCTAGACTGAACATAAGGCATGGAATGCGTCACCCTTGTATAGTCCAATCATTCGTTTCCTGATACTCGAGTAGACTTTGTAACAACAAATGAGATCAATATCACATATTGACTCATTTGAGCATGGCCATGCATTTCGCAGTCTCACTCAATCAGGGGCCCCGAAGATATCGCTCCTGTTATGTAGGAGTGACAAATTCCATCTAGGTCACTCACATCCCTCTGCATGATTTGCGGTATGTCCAATAACCAACTTTATAATCACATTGTTACAGATGACGTTTGATGGCATTAAAACACACAACTCCTCATGTAGGAATCGTACTGATTTTAGGTCAAAGGACCACAAACACCATTGTCACTATGAGAATCGCTTATGACACTCACGTAACGATCCATGTAGCGTTCTCATGGTGGGTCAGTCCATACATCATTACTCTAATATGTACCAATGTGAAGACTTGATATCTCATATCCATGACCCGTGAGATGCAGTCATCAGTCTCTACACATACTAGTCTCAATATATTATTATTGTCCTAATTAACAATAATACTTGACTAGGGACATTTAAGAATAGTGTTGTAACCAAAAGGATCTCACGATCAAGTCATCCACTTGATGTCCTATGGCATCAAACTTACTATTCTAAGGACTTTATTATGTTTATCAAAAAGAACACAATAAATGAAATGCCTCATATATAAAATAGCATAATGGAATATATATGTAAATACAGAAAATGTATTAGCCTCTAGGGCATACACCAACATAAACATCATTCATACATCTTATACATATAAAGCATATAATAAAAGTTGCTCCCTAACAGAGTAGCATTAATTAAGCCAGCTTCACCAAGTATCTCCCACCAACATCCTCACTTGATGTTGTCTTCTTGCCTCCACATCAATATTACATTATAGAGAAACCTCTTTTACATTCAAGGGGAGTTAGGTGAGAAGAGAATGTACAATCAGAATATAGAGAGAAAGGCACGACACGCAAGTTGTATTTATGATAACCAAAATAGTATAAAAGAAGGACTAACATCATAACCATGCACTATGCATCACAAAGAACATCCAAACTCAAAATAATAATACATTATTATTTTGTGAGTCATAAAAACAGATTTGAGTTACACGCCTCAGAAAAGATGCTCTACGTAGCGGTAGCACGGGGTTCTCGCTGCCCGGTCAGCAGGCGGGGGTCAAGGGGAGGCCGAAACAAGAGCTGAATCTCTTGCACCTCCTTTGACGACTAGAACATTAACACTTGAACCCTAAACCTGAAAACACATGAACACTTCGTACGCCGCAGGAACCCTTGTGCCATTGTTCAACACTTGAACCATTGCGCCTCCTTGATGGCTTGACATCAACACTTGATGCTGTTGCTACAAAACAGGAATAAGGTTTCCAAAACCCCTTGCCTACGCCGCTTGTGCAGAAACAAGGATTCCATAACCCTTGCTACCGCAAACTAAGAACAAGGTTTCTTAAAACTTTGCGTCGCACATTAAGAACAAGGATTCCATAACATTATATGTATAACATACATACCAAAAAGCTTCGCAAAAACATACATCTCAATACAAAACAGTTTTCACAGAACATATGAACATCTTCATGGGTTTTTGAAAATAGCATCACAGTTTTGCAGACAACACATAAAACAGAATATGTTTTCGCAAATGGTTTCATTCATTTTTCTGAAATAATATATTAAAGATTATATCTTTTATCAAAACCAAGAACAGTAATCATGTTATCTAATGCAAAATCAAAATAGAAAATTGAATCATGGTTTCACAAGACGCTCTGATACCACTGTTGGGAATCGTGAATACATCACGCAGTGGAAAATAGAATTCCCACCAAGGATTCATGCCAAAAAAGCCATAATCTGAGTTTTTTTAAAAAATGTTTACCTCTTGAAGCGTGATCAAAGGAAGTGACTTGAATCACCAACACCGTAACAGCGACGTGTCTCTGCGATAACTACATGAACAGACTCACGAACGTCCAATATTTACAAAAAGGAACCTCACGTTTCTCACACAGTGCTAGCTGTGAAGAGAAGAGAAGAAACGTATCATTCTCTCACTTATTTTTCTGTAGGTGCGGCTAGGGTTCTGCAATGCGTGTCTTAGCAGCCCCCTTTGTAGTACTATTTATAATAGTGACTGCCTTAAGTGAGTGTGAGCAGCAGTAAGGTAAGCTGTGTAATCTTAGACTCATCTATTGTGAGTCTGGCCCACATTTGAATCCGAGTCCAACTTAGATTTATTGCTCTAATTTTAGTCTACTCTATGTGTGTGACCCTGCAAGTTCTCATTACGTTGACAGTAATATTAAAATCCCATTTTAATATTACAAGCGATGTGTGGTATCTAGCAACACATTGCTGCTACCCAAGTAATGAGAATGTCAGTGATTTGACAAAACCTTTCCGTGACCAATGTTTCAGTGTCGTTTAGTCCCTTTGTCAAAATATCTAGATTGAACACAAGGCATGGAATGTGTCACCCTTGTATAGTCCAATCCTTCATTTCCTGATACTCAAGTAGACTTTGTAATAACAAATGAAATCAATATCTTATATTGACTCATTTGAGCATGGCCATGCATTTCACAGTCTCACTCAATCTGGGGGCCCGAAGATATCGCTACTGTTATGTAGAAGTGACAAATCCTATCTAGGTTACTCACATCCCTCTGCGTGATTAGCGGTATATCCAATAACCAACTTTATAATCACTTTGTTACAGATTATATTTGATGGCATTAAAACACACAACTCCTCATGTAGGAATCGTAGTGATTTCAGGTCAAAGGACCACAGACACCATTGTCACTATGAGAATTGCTTATGACACTCATGTAACGATCCATATAGCGGTCTCATGGCGAGTCAGTTTAGTACATCATTACTTTAATATGTACTCATGTGAAGACTCGATATCTCATATCCATGACCCGTGAGATGTGGTCATCAGTCTACGCATATACTAGTCTCAATGCATTATTATTGTCCTAATTAACAATAATACTTAACTAGAGACATTTAAGAATAGTGTTCTAATTTTATCCAATAGGATCTCATGATCAAGTCAACCACTTGATGTCCTATGGCATCAAACTTACTATTTTAAGGACTTTATTATGTTTATTAAAAAAGAACACAATAAATGAAATCATTATATATTAAAATTAGCATAATAGAATGTATGTAAATACAGATAAATGTATCAGCCTCTAGGGTATACACCAACAGAATAGGGTTGAGTTGGTGTTTGGAAGGATTTTGGGTGATTGAGATGGATTTGAGTTGAAGGTGGGAGAGAGAGTTAGGTTTTGAGAGAGGGATTTCAAGGAAGAATACATAAAGTGGGTTAGAAAACCCACTTAAATATGCGTTTCTGGTGTTGCGTGCTTAAGCGGTGGGTTTTTCACTGCTTAAGCGCTGGCTGGTCGAGAGGGGTGCACTTTTGGTGTTGCGCGCTTAAGCAGTGAGAATTCCACTACTTAAGCGCTGGCTAGCAGAGAGAGCACTTAAGCGCTCAATTTTGGGCCCCTATTCACTGAGTGGCAGAGAGTAAAGGTAATGAGTGCTTGAGCCCCCCCAATTTTTGGGTGCTTAAGGGCCTAAAGGCAGGAACACAACTCTACTAATTAACTCTATTTTTTGACGAACCACTTTTTCGCTAAATAAGCAACTAAAACAATCAACTTAAATTTGAAGGGAAAGACTTCACAAACACTAATAAAAAAGACAAATCAAATAACCAAAACAACTAATTCAAAAGCAATGCAATAAAGTAAAACAAAAGGAAAAAGAAACTTGGGTTGCCTCCCAAAAATGGTTGTTTATCGTCATTAGCTTGACGTTGTCTAGTGATATGATCATAGTGGTCTATATTGAAGGGATAGTGATAGCTCCTTTTCTTTGTCAAAGTATGGAGCCATGTCATGACAAATGTCCTTCATTGTGCTTCGAGGCTCATGTTGTGCCCTAAATGTGGCTTGTGGACCATGCTCCCGAGAGAGCCCTTATCTTTTTCAACAACTTGAGTCTTAGGAGGGTCAACATCAACATTATATATTGGTGGGGGTCCTTGATGGCCAAGGCTTCATGCTTCTTAGCTTAAATGATATTGATAGTGGCATAGAAATTTGACATTGGGGAAGATTTAGCATCCCTATAGATATTGATTCTCACATAGTCTCCATCCACTCTCAAGATGAGTTCACCCCTAGGTACATCAATTACAGCTCCCGAAGTTGCCAAAAATGGTCTTCCAAGAATAAGAGAAATGTTAGAGTCTTCTTTCATATACAGAACCACAAAATCAACTAGGAAAATAAATTTATCTACCTTCACTAACACATCTTCAACTATACTGTATGAGTGTTTGATAGATTGATCTACTAGTTGAAGGGAGATCATTGTTGGCTTTACCTTTTCAATTCCTAGCTTGTGCCTCATAGATATTGATATGAGATTTATACTTGCCCCAAGATCACATAGAGCCTTACCAATAGTTAGCTTCCCAATAGTGCAAGGGATGGTGAAACTACCTGGATCTTTTAACTTTGGTGGTAATTTCCTCTGAATTATAGCACTGCACTCCTCTGTCAACATCACTGTCTTATCTTCATTAAGCTTTCTCTTCTTTGATAACAACTCCTTCATGAAGTTAGCATAAGATAGCATCTGTTCAAGTGCTTCAGCAAAATAGATGTTTATCTGCAGTTCCTTGAAGACATCAAGAAACTTAGAGAATTGCCTCTCTTGATTTTCCTTTTTCAACCTCTGAGGGAATAGGATCTTAACGTAAGGTGATGGTTCATATACTGTGTTTTGCTTAAGATCCTTATTCTTTCTCCATAACTTTAGTTGTTCATCTTTAGCTTCCTCTTTACTGCCATCTTGAATTGAGATATCATCATTAGGAACATCAGTTTTCTCCTTCTTTATTCTCATGGAACTTGGCACTTCTTTCACTTGTCCTTCTACTATCTTACCACTTTTCAAAGTAATTATCATCCAATGCTCATTTAGATTAACCACAGTATCACTAGGTAGGCTACCTGGAGGCCTCTCTGCAAGCTATCTTGATATATGCCCCATTTGTGTTTCCAAACTTTGAATAGATGCCTCTTGATTTTTAAAGTTAGCTCTTGTTTCCTACATGAAATTGGAAATATGTTGCACAAAGGAAAATGTTTGTTGAGAGAGCTTTTCAAGAGCAATCTCTAGAGGAGATTTCTTCTCTTGTTGACCAGCTTGTTGCATCCCTTGCTATTCCACGAAAAGTTGGGATGATTCCTCCACCCTGGATTATACGTGTTTGAGTATCAGCTACCTTGGGGTCTTGAAGGATTGCTCATGTAGTTAACTTGCTCTTGAGAAGTAAAGCTTGTGTTTCTTGCCTCGTATTCACCATTGAAATGATTACCCCCACAGAAATCACAAGTTAAAACTTAATGGTTGACTGAGCTTACTTGCATATTACAAATTTGCTTATGAGATTGGCAATTTACTATGAAAGAGTCTTATTTTACGCAAGTATGACATCGAAGGTGCCAAGCTCCATAACTCCCTGTTTAACTATTGATCTTCCGCTATGCATTTAATATTCATTCGTAGCCATAGTCTCAAACAATTCTTGAGCCTCTTCAAGAGTTTTGGTGTTGAGAGACCCACCTGTAGATGCATCAATCATGGCCTTGGTGGAATGATTTAAGCCATTATAAAATATTTGAACCTGTTGCCAAATTTTAAATGCATGATGAAGGCATCTTCTTAGTAATTCCTTGTATCTTTCCTAAGCTTCATATAGAGATTCCCCCTGATTCTGAGCGAAACATAATATTTCACTCCTCATCTTCGCAAACATTGACAGAAGAAAATATTGAGTAAGGAACTTGCTAACCAAATCATTCCAAGTTGTAATGCTTCCTTGAGGTTGAGCTTGTAACCAACTCTTAGCTTTATCCCTTAGAGAGAATGGGAAAAGCCTTAGCCGTATATCATCATCACTTGCTCTATTGAACTTGATGGTATCACAGCGCTATAGGAAGTTGTTGATGTGCAAATTGGGATCTTCTGACTGATTACCCCCAAACTAATCTTGTTGAATCAGCTGTAGAATACTTGGTTTGATCTTAAAATTGTTGGCTTGGATGACTGGTTGCACTATACTGGTTACAACCCTTTCAGTAGTAGGAGTTGCATAATCTCCCAACATGTTTCTTCTTTCTTCATTAGGTTCTACCATTGTTTCTCTTTCAATTCTTCTTCTTTCGCTTGATACTTTTCTATTTGCTCTTACTATTTTCTTAATTTGTAGATCAAAAGTAAGGTTTCCGGATTTACAGTACCTCGCACACACAAAACAAACAAGAGTGAATTAAAGAAAAACAAATTAAAAAGAAAATTAAACAAAGAAAAATAAATGCATAAATTAGTTTCTTGTTAACTACTCTTTAGTATTGACAAACAAATAATCCCCAACAACGACGCCAAAAACTTGTTGTGATAATGCAAGTGTACCAAATCACAAAAGTAACAAAATGATGAGAAAGAGTATCATTCCACAGAGATTACGTTGTCAATTACTAAATCTTGTTAAATCAACATTATTTAAGCTATCAAAGATTAGGATGTGATATAACTGTAAATATCAATAACATAAAAATCTAAATTTAAAACTCTAACAAGAAAATATGCAAAATTAACAAGAGTGAAATAAATTAATTAGGTAAAAGATGAAAAAACAATGATATCAAAGTGTTTGGGTTCAGATTTCACTTGAACATTTTTGATGCAATTTCCAAGATTAATTTAACTAAGTTCTATTCCATGATTCATGATCAAATTTCCAAAATTAATCAATATCCAATCCCTTGGTATATTAATCATCTTCACACTACTTTGAGTTAACTAATCCCTTAGTATAAACCTAAATAAAGAAGGCTTTATAAAAAACAAGAGAATAAAAAGCAAGACCACACAACCTACAATGTCTATCCCTAGCGATTGCATAAATTGAGGTGTTTATCACAAGTTCTAGGTTCGTGCACCATTTTCCTAAATCATACATAAACCCTAAAATCATTCCAAAATTGGCCAAATCAAGAAAAGCATTAAGAGAAGAGATAAACACATAAATCATGAAATAGAAATTTAGATTAAACACAAAAAATAAATTTACATCATCCAAGAACAAGATCCATCATCACCCTAACTAGAGAAGTTTAGCTACACATGGAGAAAGAAGAAAACAACGAAGAAATTCCAACAAACTCCATGGAAGATAAGTGGAAAAGTTTAAGGAAACTCCTAATCTTCAAGCTTGGATGCTCCCATGTCAAATTAGGGTTTGTGCCTCCACTTCTCTTTCTAAATCCCTACCCAAAAACATTACTTCTTATATTTATAGACAGCAAAATGCATCATTGGTGTGTGAAATCAGCAAGTGTACGATTTCATCGTCAAATAATAAAAAGATCGAATCCACAGGGACTATGTCTAAGAATACTAATTAATTAATTAATTAATTCAATTAAATTAAACAAAGGGGATAAAATTGTTAAGAGATAAGAATGTAGAAACAAAGTAATTAAATAAATAAATATTAAAATATAAAATTAAGGACACAAATGGCAAGTTGTTAAGAAAGGTTTTCAAATGTAAGAAAGCTTCCAAGATTAGGGGTAACCACAATGATACAAGATAAATCCTAATTAACAACTTTTTTATTAAAATTAAAATTTAATTGAAGGTAAATTACCCTAAATTAGTTAATGTTCTTTCTTAAGAGACAAGAACCATGCCCAATTAAACCAATTCCTACTCTCATGGTAATTGAATTTAAATTAAACTCATTACGCTTTATGGTAATTTATTAAGTCCTCGAAAGGCTAAACCTACTCTCATGATTTAGACTTTAAGTTCAATTCTTATGGTTCCAATACCTAGGTTCACCTCTCAGTACGTCCCTAAATATCTATGGGACATAAATATATGGCCAACAAATTCACATGAAAAAACGCAATAAGGATTGAATCAAAGAACATTCAAGATTAATAAAAAGGGGGTAAACTAAGTCAATTAATCATCATCAATGTATCAAAGGGCATTGCCCAATCCTAGAAACAAAAGAAACTACTCAGACATAGAGAAGAAGAAATAAGAAAACAATATAAAGAACATCCAAACCCGTGGCGAAGGGAGAAGAGAAGAGGAATATGAAGATCTAGAGACTCCAAACGTGCCTCCTTCCAACTGAAATTCATACCCCGATATTACATTCAGAGCATCTATTTATACCCCTAGGGTTTTAACTAGTTCCAGCCTATAAAAAGAAATAAAAATAAAACTTAAAAACTATCTCGTATTGCGATCCACGACCGTGGGAAATTCCACGGGCAGGCCGTGGAACTCTCTAGAATGAGTCTTTTTCTCCAATTTGTTATCCGTAAAGCTCCAACTTCAATCATGCAAGTTTTTCATTCATTTCAAGGCCAATTGAGCACCAATCCTGCACAACAACATCACAAACACCGCAATTATCCAAACTAAAGGAAAAACAAATAAAAAAAGAAACTAAAATACCTAAAAATGCATGCAAAACAAGAACAAAATATGATATTGTTTCACACATATCAAATCCCTCCAAGCTAAGATTTTGCTTATCCCCAAGCAATAACTAAGGCCAAACCAAGAAGTGGGTCAAGAGATAATAATAAATAAGGAACTCAAGAAAACTTCCAACTAAGCAATAGGCAAAGACAACCAAGAGTTAGAGAGGTAATCAAAATTAAGTCCAATTAGAGACTAAAGTTCCCAGAAATCATGCTCCTCGCTAAATTGGGTTCACTCTACTAACCACACTTAGAGTGTTTAAGGGTGGAGACAATACACTCAAGATTCCTCAAAGAAAAAGCATTTCCATAAGCTTGATAAGAAACTAAATTTCTGCTAATAATTTGCATGCATGCAAGAATCAAAAGGTCTTTCAAGAGTTGTAATGGGGCCATGTGAATGATGTTAGGTAGGGTAAAGAAAGGAAGGTATGCACAAGAGGTTAACAAAATTTTCAATAAGCACAAGAAATCCAATAGAACATAAATGGAGCAAAGGCATTTTTCAATCAAGAGCATAACTCCACATTTCCAAGCATTTTCTTCCTTACTTTTCCTTCTCTTTCTCTTCTTTTTCAAGCTTTCATCTCACGATTTTCTTTATTTTCTTTTTCCTTTTTCTTTCATTTTTTTTATTGGAGAATAGAGAAGGCTCAAAAACATATGATTTCCAACACAACTTTCAAACCCAATTTGCTCCATTTATTATTCTAAATGATTACCAACAATATATCATCATAGGCATCAAGAAAAATAATTATGAAATTAGGCTCAAGATGGACAACTAGTGGATGATAGTGTGATAATTATTTCAGAAGGTGATGTGTGTGAAACAACATCATATTTTGTTCTTATTTTGCATGCATTTTTAGGTATTTTAATTTCTCTTTTTATTTATTTTTCCTTTAGTTCGGATAACTGCAGTGTCTGTGGTGTTATTGTGCAGGATTGGTGCTCAATTGACCTTGAAATGAATGAAAAGCTTGCATGATTGAAGTTGGAGCTTTACGGATAACAAAAAGGTGCAAAAAGCTCACTCTAGAGAGATCTACGGCCTGCCTGTGGAATTCCCCACAGCTATGGATCGAGCAGCTGTGTGAAGAAGCAAAAGTGATTTTCCAAATAGTTCCACAGCCTGGCTGTGGAATTTTCCACGGCCGTGGAATTCAGACAACAAGATCCACGGCCTGACCATGGAATTTCCCACGGCCGTGGATCGCAGTACGCGTCAGTTTTTAAGTTTTATTTTTTATTTCTTTTGGGGGATTAGGCCAGTTAAAACCCTAGGCGTATAAATAAATGTTCTGAATATAATTTTGGGGATGAATTTCTGTTTGAATAAGGCACGTTTGGAGGCTCTTGATCTTTATCTTTTTCCTCTCTTCTCTTTTTGCTATGGGTTTGGATGTTCTTTATGTTGTTTTCTTGTTTCTTCTTCTCCATGTCTGAGTAGTTTCTTTTGTTTCTAGGATTGGGCAATGCCCTTTGATACATTGATGATGATTAGTTAACTTTGTTTGCCCCTTTTATTAATCTTGAATGTTCTTTGATTCAATCTTTATTACACTTATTCATGTGAATTTGCTGGCCACATATTTGCATCTCATAGACATCTAGGGACGTATTGAGAGGTGAACCTTGGTGTTGGAATCATAAGAATTGAACTTAAAGTCTAAATCACGAGAGTAGGTTTAGCCTTTTGAGGATTCAATGAATTACCATAAAACATAATGGGTTCAATTTAAATTCAATTATCACGAGAGTAGGAATTAGTTTAATTGGGCACGATTCTTGTCTCTTGAGAAAGAACATTAACTAATTTAGGGTAATTCACCTTTAATTGAATTTCAATTTTAATAAAAGGGTTATCAATTAGGATTTGTCTTGTATGATTGTGGTTACCCCCAATCCTAGAAGCTTCTTTAAATTTGAAAACCTTTCTCAACAACTTTCTGTTTTTGTTTTCAATTTTGAACTTTGATATTTATTTATTTAATTGGTTTGTTATTACGTTCTTGTCAATCAATAATTATATTCATTTTATTTAATTTAATTGAATTAATTAATTAATTAATTGGTATTCATAGACATAATCCCTGTGGATTTGATCTTTTTATTACTTGACGATGAAATCGTACACTTACGGATTTCACACACCAAGTTGTTGGTGCCGTTGCCGAGGACTGTGTTTTTCTTGAATATTAGTTTAATTTTTAATTTAATTATTTTAAACTTTTTTCTTTTTATCATATTCTTACGTTCTTGTTTTCTCTTTGACTCTCTGCAGGTAATTTCTCTTGTTTATGCAAAGTACTAGACGTTCCGGGACTATTCTTGAAGTAGATCCTCAAATTGAAAGAACTTTTCGTAGAAAGAGAAGACAACAAAGGCAAAAAGTGAGAGAAATACTTGAACTAACATTAGTCATGGCTGAACTTGAGGACAATAGACCGCTAAAAGAGTATGCAGCCCCTAATGCTAGGAGTTTGCGATCTGGAATTACTCGGCTAGACATTGAAGCTAGACACTTCACCATACCACCTGTTTTTCTCTCTATGATAAGGCACAACTAGTTTGAAGGATTGCCATCAGAGGATCCAAATGATCATGTGGATATGTTCTTGGAGTTCTGTGAGACCCTCAAGATTGAAGGCGCCTCTGTTGATGCTATTTGTCTCTACTTGTTTCCATTATCATTAAGAGATAGAGCTAGACCTTGGTTGAAGTCTGTTCCCGCTGAGACAATAACTACTTGGGACCAATTGGAGCAAGCTTTCTTGGACAAATTCTTTCCACCTTCCAAGATTGGTAATCTAAGGACCCAAATCACAAGTTTCATTTAGAAAGATGGAGAGTCATTGTCAGAAGCTTAGGATAGATATAAGGCTTTGTTGGAAGCTTGCCCACACCATAGGTTAGAAAAATGGTTGATCGTCCATACCTTCTATAATGGGCTAGAATATTCTTCGAAGGTGTCTCTTGACTCTGTAGCTGGTGGAGCTTTGATGAATAGAAGGCTCACAGTATGAGATTGTTGAAAGTGTAGCTGCCAATCATCACCAATGGGCAAATAAAAGAGGTCATAACCCGAGAAAACTCTCGGGAGGTAAGTTTGAGGTAGACGGTATTGATTTAATCATGTCAAAATTTGATTCTTTAAATAAACATTTTGATATGCTTGAAAAAGCTCATGTTAATGTCATAGGTGCTTCTAACAATTTTTGTGAGATTTGTGGAGCATAGGGACACATAGGTGCCGAATGCCAAGTTGGAATTAGCTCCTCACAAGGTGCACTAGTGGAGCAAGTGGAATCATGCCACAATTTTCATGACTTCAACCAAAAGGGGAGGAATGATCCGTATTCTCAAACTTACAACCCCGGTTGGAGGTCACATCCTAACTTCTTCTATCGGAATAGTCAATACCAAGATGGGCAAGGTAATACTAAATCCTCTTCTGGACTCCAACAGGTATAAAAATCTAGACTTGAGTCTCTTCTTGAGAATTTTGTTAAGAGTCAATCTAAGCAAAATGAGGAGTTTAAGCAACATAGGCAAGTTGTGACTGAGGCCATTAGAGAGTTGTCAGCTAAGGTTGAAAATATAGCTATTCATAATAAGATGTTAGAAATCCAGATTGCCCAACAAGTGGGCACTTCAAATAGGCAACAAGGTAAGTTTCCTAGTCAACCTGAAATAAATCCAGGTAATGAACATTGTAAGGCTGTGAGTTTGAGAAGTGAAAAGAAATTAGAGGATCCTACGGGTAAGGGGGAGAGTGAAAAAGATAAAGGAATTGAGAAAAATAAGACTAAGACATAACCCTTAAAAGAAGAGGAAACTATTGAGAATGTGTCTAAGTATATACCCCCTGAACCATACCAACCCCCAGTTCCTTTCCCTCAAAGATTGCCTAAGGCCAAGTTAGATAGGCAATTTGGGAAGTTCCTAGAGGTCCTTAAGAAATTGTACATTAACGTATCATTCACTGAGGCGTTGCAACAAATGCCTACCTATGCTAAATTTCTTAAGGACATTTTATTTAATAAGAGAAAGCTAGAGGAATATGAGATAATAGCTTTAACTGAGGAGTGTAGTGCTTTAATTCAAAATAAATTACCTCCTAAGCTAAAAGACCTAGGTAGCTTCTTTATTCCTTGTTTGATTGGTAACACTAGTTTTGATAAAGCTGTGTGTGATTTGGGAGCTAGTGTTAGTCTTATGCCCTTTTTTGTATGTAAGAAGTTGGAGGTGGGTGAATTAAAACCCACAACTATCTCTCTTCAATTGGCATATCGATCTGTCAAATACCCCGTAGGCATCTTGGAGGATGTTCCTATTAGAGTGGGTAAGTTTTACATTCCTGTGGATTTTGTTGTGCTTGGCATAGAAGCTGATGCTAAAATTTCGATCATACTTGGGCGTCCATTCCTTGCCACTAGAAGGGCGATCATTGATGTCCACGAAGGGAAATTGACTTTGCAATTGAATGATGAGAAAGTAGTTTTTGATATTTTTAAATTTAAAAATAATTCTAATTCCTTAAATTCATGTAATCGCATAGATGCTACTAATGTTGTGGATAGTGTTGTGCTTTCAGGTGTGCAGGAATCAGTGGCTGATGCTATGCTAGAAAAGACCTTGCCCAAGGGTACCACAAAATTTGAGAAGTCCAAGCCCTGCAAGAAAGGACCTAAGAAGCATAATGACAAGTGTATTGAGAAGCGTGAATTTAAACTCAGGGATAAAGTTCTTGTCAATAACTCACTTCTACATTTCTATCCTAGTAAGTTATGGTCGAAATGATTAGGACCATATGGGATTATTCGAGTTTTATCCTATGGTGTGCTTAAGGTGAAGAAAGAAGGCCATAAGCCTTTTATGATAAATAGCCAGAGAGTAAAACACTTTAAAGGAGTGGGGACTGAGCACTACTCCGTTGACATCACCTGAGCACAAAAACCAGACTAAAGTCGAGCTAATGACTTTAAACAAGTGCTTCTTGGGAGGCAACCCAAGTTTCTTTATTTTTTCCTTTTAATTTATTCTTTTCTTTTGATTTTGTATGTTGGATTGTTGGTTTGATTTTTATCTCATGGATCTTGTTTAGGTTTGACCCTTTTTGAAGCTCAAATTAGAAGAAGAGTGAAGTTAGAAAGTTCCACACCCAGCCTATGGAAAATTCCATGGCCATGGATTGAACACCAGAAGATTTCTCACCACCGTAGTGAGTCCTTTTCTTTTATCCCTTCTCTTGTTATAGATTTTTACATTAGGGACAATGTAAGTTCTAAGCTTGGGGGTATTTTCATTTTTATTTTCATTTTAGATCATTAGTTTCATGTATTTTCATGTCTCATTTTGTATTGCATCTTCATGTTGCATTTTCCACCATCATATCTCTCGTTTTTTTTTTTGTTGAACTTTGTGCCCCTCTCTTTTGAGGATTTTGAGATGGTATTGATTTGGAACCCAATTTGTTGATTCTTGTGGTAGGCAACAGGCATTATTTTAATTGACAGTGGAGGTGATTTCTTAATAGTTGATAAGTAGCATATGTTCTCTAAATTTGTGCTTTTCATTTATTTTTGAACCTCTAAATGTGAGTTTTGAGCCTATATGTGATTTATGCACTATATGATTTTTGCTCCCATTCTTTGTGTTGAGTGATAATTCTTCATTGATTTTGTGCTCTAGAACTTGATTTGAAACCATTTTGATCCGAAATTTTTGTTTACATGCTGGAATGTGATTAAGGTATCTTAGGTATTTTTCTGACCTTCTGAAATAATTGTCACGCTTTCATCTACTAGTTGCCTATCTTGAGCTTATTTCATAATTATTTTTCTTAATGCCTATGATGATATATTATCAGTAATCATTTAGAATATTAAATGGAACAAATTGTGTTTGAAAGTTGTGTAAAGTTGTGTTGGGAATCATGTTTTTTATCATTCTCTTTCTCAAATGAAAAAGAAAAGAAAAGAAAAAATATAAATAAAATAAATAAAATAAAGGAAAATCATAAGGTGAAAGCTTGAAAAAGAAGAGAAAGAGAAGAAGGAAAAGTAAGGAAAAAAAATTGCTTGGAAATGTGGAGTTATGCTCTTGATTGAAAAATGCCTTTGCTCCATTTATGTTCTAGTGAGTTTATTGTGCTTATTGAAAATTTTGTTAGCCTTTTGTGCATACTTTCCTTTCTTTATCCTACCTAACATTATTCCCATAGCCCCATTACAACCTTTGAAAGACTTTTTTATTCTTGCATGCATGCAAATTGTTAGTGAAAATTTGGTTTCTTATCAAGCTTATGGAAGTGCTTTTTCTTTTAGAAATCTTGAACGCATTGTCTTCACCCTTACACACTTTGAGTGTGGTTAGTAAAGTGAACACAATTCAGTGAGGAGCATGATTTTTGAGAACTTAGCCTCTAATTGGACTTGATTTTTATTACCTCACTAATTCTTGGTTTGCCTTTGCCTATTACTTGGTTGGATGTTTTCTCGGGTGCCTCATTCATTATTGTCTCTTGATCCCATTTCTTGGTTTGACCTTAGTTATTGCTTAGGGATAAGAAAAATCTTAAGCTTGGGGGGATTTGATGTGTGTGAAATAACATCATATTTTGTTCTTGTTTTGCCTGCATTTTTAGGCATTTTAGTTTCTCTTTTTATTTATTTTTCCTTTAGTTCGGATAACTGCGGTGTTTGTGGTATTGTTGTGCAGGGTTGGTGCTCAATTGGCCTTGAAATGAATGGAAAGCTTGTATGATTGAAGTTAGAGCTTTACGGATAGCAAAAAGGTGCAAAAAGCTCACTCTAGAGAGATCCACGGCTTGCCTGTGGAATTCCCCACGGCCATGGATCGAGCAACTGCGTGAAAAAGCAAAAGTGATTTTCCAGAGGAATTCAGACAGCAAGATCCACGGCCGTGGATCGCAGTACGCGTCAGTTTTTAAGTTTTATTTTTTATTTCTTTTGGGGGGATAGGCCAGTTAAAACCCTAGGGGTATAAATAGATGTTTTGAATACAGTTTTGGGGATGAATTTCTATTTGAAGGAGGCACGTTTGGAGGCTCTCGATCTTTATCTTTTTCCTCACTTCTCTCTTTGATATGGGTTTGGATGCTCTTTATGTTATTTTCTTGTTTCTTCTTCTCCATGTCTGAGTAGTTTCTTTTGTTTCTAGGATTGGGCAATGCCCTTTGATACATTGATGATGATTAATTGACTTTGTTTACCCCTTTTATTTATCTTGAATGTTCTTTGATTCAATCCTTATTACACTTATTCATGTGAATTTGATGGCCACATATTTGCATCTCATAGACATCTAGGGACGTATTGAGAAATGAACCTAGGTGTTGGAACCATAAGAATTGAACTTAAGGTCTAAATCACGAGAGTAGGTTTAGCTTTTCGAGAATTCAATGAATTACCATAAAGCGTAATGGGTTCAATTTAAATTCAATTACCACGAGAGTAAGAATTAGTTTAATTAGCACGGTTCTTGTCTCTTGAGAAAGAACATCAACTAATTTAGGGTAATTCACCTTTAATTGAAGTTTAATTTTAATAAAAGGGTTATCAATTAGGATTTGTCTTGTATCATTATGGTTACTCCCAATCTTGGAAGCTTATTTAAATTTGAAAACCTTTCTCAACAACTTACTATTTTTGTTCTCAATTTTGCACTTTGATATTTATTTATTTAATTGCTTTGTTACTACATTCTTGTCAATCAATAATTATATTCATTTTGTTTAATTTAATTGAATTAATTAATTAATTAGTATTCATAGACATAGTCCTTGTGGATTCGATCTTTTTATTACTTGATGATAAAACCGTACACTTACGGATTTCACACACCAGAAGGCCAGAAAAATACCTAAGATGCCTTAATCATATTCCAGCATGCAAACAAAAATTTCACCTCAAAATGGTTTCAAATCAAGTTCTAGAGCACAAAATCAATAAGGAATTATCACTCAACACAAAGAATGGGAGCAAAAATCATATAGTGCATAAATCCCATATAGGCTCAAAACTCACATTTAGAGGTTCAAAAATAAATGAAAAGCACAAATTCAGAAAACATATGCTAATTATCAACTATCAAGAAATTACCTCCACTATCAATTAAAACAATGTGAATGCTTATGTCTCTAAGGCATGTCAAAAGGTTTTTGATGATAACAAAAGTAAAAGAGAAGATCAAGCACAAAAGGAAAAATCAAGATCAAAGAAAAAAGACAGAAAGTTTATTTAGTTATAAGACTTAGGATTTTAATGTTAAATGCTCTCAAGATTTCTCAAATGGTTTTTCAATATATATGATTTCAAAATAAATGGGAAATTTCAAAGATAAACATGGCTTTCAATAAAACCTGAGTTCAACTTTAAATCTAACACTCTTAAAAAGGATTTATGTTTAAACAAGTATCTTGAGGTGTTGGAAATGACTTACAAGCATTATTAGACTTGAAAAATGTGTTCAAAAGCTAATATAATCGATTACATAATGTTTGTAATCAATTACACATCAAACAGAAAGCATGTAATCGATTACATGAACAATGTAATCGATTACAAGCAAGTCAGAGGCCATGTAATCGATTACACAATATATGTAATCGATTACACAAAGCCCAGAAAGGCAAAGAACACGTTCGATGAGTAATGTAATCGATTACATTGATGTTGTAATCGATTACAAACAAAGTCAGAAGCCATGTAATCGATTACACTAATAATGTAATCGATTACACAAAACCCAGAAACTCAAAGAACACGTTCGACGAGCCATGTAATCGATTACATGGATATTGTAATCGATTACACAGCAAGTCAGAAGTCATGTAATCGATTACATGGGCATTGTAATCGATTACAAGCAAAGTCAGAAGTCATGTAATCGATTACACCAAGAATGTAATCGATTACACAGAGCCCAGAAAGTTCAGAAAACGTTGGAACAATAATGTAATCGATTACCTGAGATATGTAATCGATTACACGCATCCTGACAACGTCCAACGGCTATATTAAATGCATTAAATGCATGCCCAACTACCTCCAATGGCTCTATTAATTGAGAAACTTATAAATACCAAAGTTGGGTTCTAATTTGCAGTTGACCTTGAACCAAAAACTGATCATCATACTTAAAAACGTGAATCAATCCTTAAAATCATTTCTTGCTCTGTTTTCTGATTAAAAACGTGAAAAATCCTTGAGAGCATATTAGAGCTTCAATTTGTAAACACTTGCTCTAGAGAGAGTTTCTTCTATTTCAATCTTATACATTCTGATTAGTGAGGGTGAGGTATCCCTCAAGTAATGTAAGGGTGAGGTATCCCTTGGAAAATAGAGGCTCAAGCTTTTGGGTGAGGTATCCCATATTGTTGAGTGCTCAAGGTTGTAGTGGTTTTTCAAGCACCCATTGAAGCTTGAAGATATAGTGGAAAATCTCAAGGTGTTGCTTGGGGACTGGACGTAGATCACAAGTGGAGTGGTGATCGAACCAGGATAAACTACTGTGTTTGTTTTCTCTAAACCCTCCTCTGTTTATTCCTGTACACTGTTTCATTGGTTTACTTGGATATTGTCTTCTTGGTGTTACGGTTATTAGTAAAAATATTTATCTCATCTATCTAATTATTTCTAACCATTCAATAGCTTCAACGAAAATTGATTGTCAGACGATTTGCGAAAGATTTGTGAACTTATTTTTAACTACTCAATTCACCCCCCCTCTTGAGTATTGAGGCCACTTGGCAACAAGTGGTATCAGAGCTAGACTCTTGTATAAAGAGCTTAGCAGTTTCAAGAGAAGTGATGGCTTCAAATGGTTTTTCAAATGAAGGTTCTTCTATAAATAGACCTCCTTATTTCAATGGGGATGGCTATGCCTATTGGAAAGAAAGGATGAAAATTTTTATTGAAGCTATTGACTTAGATGTGTGGGACGCAGTTGAAAATGGTGCTTTTGTCCCTACACAAACTAAGGATGGTGTGACAATTAATACACCTAGAAGTGATTGGACCGATGATGATAAAAAGAAGGTTCAATATAATTTGAGAGCCAAGAACATCATCACCACATCTTTGGGGTATGATGAATTCTTTAGGGTGTCAAATTGTAAGACCGCAAAAGAAATATGGGATACCCTACAAGTAACTCATGAAGGTACTAGTGAGGTAAAAAGATCTCGAATAAACACTCTTACTCATGAATATGAATTGTTTAGAATGAATCAAGGTGAGAGTATTCAAGATATGCAAAAGAGATTTACTCATATTGTTAATCATCTCATCTCATTGGGAAATACATTTCCTAATGAGGATCTTATTAACAAAGTCTTGAGATGTCTAAGCAGGAATTGGCAACCCAAGGTAACGGCGATTGCGGAATCAAGAGATTTATCAACCATGTCTCTAGCCACCCTATTCGGAAAACTTCAAGAGCATGAGCTGGAACTAAGTAGGCTCAATCAAAATGAAGAACATGACAAAAAAGAAGAAGGAATTGCACTCAAGGCCACCTCTTCCATACTTGAAGATGATGATGAAGATGGTGAAGAGGATGGTGAAAATATTGAGCTAAGTGAGGAGAATCTTAGTCTCCTTGTGAGAAAATTCAGAAGATTCTTGAAGAAAAAGGGATTTCAAAGAAGACCACCCTTTCCTCAAAAGAAAGCATATCACAAAGGAGAAGGATCCTCTACTCCTCCAAAATGCTACGAATGCGGAAAACCGGGGCATATGAAAATGGAGTGTCCTATATATCTCAAGAAGACGGAGAAGTTTGAGAAAAGACCCTCCAAGGAAAAGAAAGGAAGAAGAGCATATATAGCTTGGGAGGACAATGACTTAAGCTCTTCCGACGATTCAGAAAATGAAGAAGCCCATCTTTGCCTCATGGCTCAAGGAGAAGAAAGTGGAGAAAGCGACACCGAGGTAACCTCTTCTAACCTAGAACCTCCACCTTCTTATGATGAATTGCAAGATGCCTTTCAAGAATTGCATGATGAATCTTTAAGGCTCACAAAAATAATTTTGTCTTCTAATAAAACAATCTCCCTATTGACAAAGAAAGTTTCTACTTTAACCAAGGAGATAAATGAACTTAAAATTGAAAATGAGACTTTAGGACTCATAGATGCTAATTCATCATGCATGATTTGTTCCTCACATGATAATGCATCCATATCATTACCTTGTTTATCATGCAAAGCTTTTGAAAAAGAAATTGAAGACTTGAACAACACTCTTGCGAAATTCACTTTTGGAAGAGACAACTTGAATGTGTTGTTAGGGAGACAAAAATGTGTTTTCCAAAAAGTCGATTTGGGATTTAATCCAAACAACCATCAAAAGTCTTATAAGAACTTCTTTGTTTCCTCAAAAACTTCAAGTAGCCCCTTTATTAAATGTTTTCATTGTGGTAGGAAAGGGCATAGTGCATCCACTTGCAATGTTAGAAAGAACATAAACACCAAGGTTGGAATCAAAGGGTTTGGGTCCCTAAAGGCACCATACCTAATTCTAACACACAAGGACCCAAAATAATTTGGGTACCAAAAGTTAAATCTTGAATGTGTGTTGTAGGTGTGCTTGAAGACCAAGAGCTCAAGTTGGTATCTTGATAGTGGTTGCTCCAAGCACATGACCGGTGATGGCTCCAAGTTCTCTTCCCTTACACACAAGAAACATGGTCATGTCACATATGGTGACAACAACAAAGGGAAGATTCTTGGAATTGGCAAAGTTAGTAAGATTCCTTCATCATCTATTGATAATGTCTTACTTGTTGAAGGACTTAAACATAATTTACTTAGTATTAGTCAATTGTGTGATAAAGGAAATAGAGTTATATTTGATTCCTCTTGTTGCATAATTGAGGGAAAGGATGATAAGCAAGTTAAATTTGTTGGTCATAGGGTTAATAACATATATATGATTAGTCTTGATGATATTTCCTCAAATGATGCTAAATGTTTTATGAGTAGAGAAAATGATTCATGGTTATGGCATAGAAGAATTGCTCACATTCACATGGATCACTTAAACAAATTGGTCTCTAAAGAACTAGTAATTGGTCTTCCAAAGCTCAAATTTGAAAAAGACAAACTTTGTGATGCATGTCAAAAGGGAAAATAAGTAAAGGTCTCTTTCAAAGCTAAAAACATAGTTTCAACTTCTAGACCTTTACAACTTTTGCACATGGATCTTTTTGGACCCTCTAGAACTATGAGCTTTGGTGGGAATTACTATGCATTAGTGATTGTGGATGATTTTTCTAGATTTACATGGACATTATTCTTGGCCCACAAAAATGATGCTTTTCAATCATTTAGAAAACTTGCCAAAGTTATCCAAAACGAAAAAGGTTTTTGTATTGCATCCATAAGAAGTGATCATGGTGGTGAATTTGAAAATCATGAATTTGAAACTTTTTGTGATGAACATGACATTGAGCATAATTTTCGCCCCTAGAACACCACAACAAAATGGTGTTGTAGAAAGGAAAAATCGATCTTTAGAAGAAATGGCAAGAACTATGCTCAATGAGGCCAATCTTCCTAAGTACTTTTGGGCGGATGCGGTTAACACCGCTTGTTATGTTATGAATAGAGCCCTAATAAGGCCAATTTTAAAGAAAACCCCATATGAATTATACAAAGGAAGGAAACCTAATGTGTCACATTTTCATGTTTTTGGATGTAAATGCTTTGTTTTGAATAATGGAAAGGATAACTTGGGTAAGTTTGATGCAAAATCTGATGAGGGAATATTCATTGGTTATTCTATTCATAGCAAGGCCTTTAGAGTCTATAATAAACGAACTATGACCATAGAAGAGTCCATACATGTTGCATTTGATGAAACTAACCCAAATGAGCCGAGAAAGGAACTTGTTGATGATGTTGCAGAAATCTTGGCAAAGACGCACTTGGAAAATCAAGAGATAGAGCCCAAGAAGGAAGAAAAGAGACTCCTTGATCATACATGGCAAGAAGATTCAGAAATCTTAGATCTACCCAAGGAATGGAGGACTTCAAGATATCATCCTCTCGACAAAGTGATAGGTGATGTATCAAAAGGGTAATCACTCGAAACTCACTTAGAGATGCATGTAATCATCTAGCCTTTGTCTCTCAAGTTGAACCTAAAGACATAAATGAGGCCATTAATGATGAGCATTGGATCTTGGCAATGCAAGAAGAACTAAACCAATTTGAGAGGAATCAAGTTTGGGAATTAGTTCCAAGGCCCAATGATCATCCTATAATTGGCACCAAATGGGTCTTTAGGAACAAACTTGATGAAACGGGTTTAATAATAAGAAATAAAGCTAGGCTTGTAGCTAAGGGATATAATCAAGAAGAAGGCATAGATTATGAAGAAACTTATGCTCCCGTAGCTAGATTAGAGGCCATTAGAATGCTACTTGCATATGCTTGCATCATGGATTTCAAACTCTATCAAATGGATGTCAAAAGTGCTTTTTTAAATGGTTTTATACAAGAAGAGGTGTATGTAGAACAACCTCCTGGTTTTGAGGACTTTGAAATGCCCAACCATGTTTTTAAATTGAAAAAGGTCTTGTATGGCTTGAAACAAGCTCCTAGAGCTTGGTATGAAAGGTTGAGCAAATTTCTTTTAGAAAAAGGCTTTTCTAGAGGCAAAGTTGACACCACTCTTTTCATAAAACACAAAATGCATGACATTTTTCTAGTTCAAATCTATGTTGATGACATTATATTTGGAGCTACTAACAACTCTCTTTGTAAAGAATTTTCAAATATTATGCAAAGTGAGTTTGAGATGTCCATGATGGGTGAGCTCAACTTCTTCCTTGGTCTACAAATCAAGCAAACAAGAGAAGGAACATTTATAAGCCAATCCAAGTATTGCAAGGAGCTGCTCAAGAAGTTTGGAATGGACAATGCCAAGCATATGGCTACTCCTATGGGCACCTCTTGCTATTTGGACAAGGATGAAGGAGGTAAATCGGTAGAAATTACAAAATATAGAGGTATGATTGGCTCACTCCTTTATCTCACCTTGCAAGTAGGCGACATAATGTTTAGTGTATGCATGTGTGCTAGATATCAAGCTAATCCTAAGGAATCACACCTAAGTCTTTGTTAAGAGAATAATGAAATATCTAATAGGCACATCACAAATGGGTTTATGGTACCCTAAGGGAGCCTCATGTAGTCTTATTGGGTACTCAGATCTGATTTTCTTTGGATGCAAAATGGATCGAAAGAGCACTAGTGGGACATGCCACTTGCTTGGAAGCTCACTAGTTTCTTGGCACAAAGAAGAAACAAAATAGTGTGGCATTGTCCACAGTGAAAATTTGAATATGTTGCATTTGGGAGTTGTGCTCAAGTCCTTTGGATGAAACAGAACTCTTGGACTATGGTCTTGAGCTTGATCACATTCCCATAAAATGTGATAATACTAGTGCAATTAACTTGTCAAAAAATCCCATTTTGCATTCTAGAACTAAGCATATTGAAATAAGACATCATTTCATTAGAGATCATGTTCAAAGGGGTGACTGCATACTTGAATTTGTTGAAACAACTAAGCAATTAGCTGATATTTTCACCAAACCCCTAGCAAAAGAAGCATTTTTCTACATTAGAAATGAACTGGGTATATTGGACCATTCATGCATAAATTAGATATGTGCTGCATAATCCTAAAACAAATGCCTAAGCTTGAGTTTTTCTGCATAATTATGCCATATTGCTGCACAATCTCTGAACTTTCATTATATATTTGAATCTCATACTAACTTGAGCGTCGGAGTTTTCCCCTAAGTTGTTTTGCAGGTGCTCCCTCATGTCCAATGTTGACAAAAAAAAAATTCAACAACCTCAAATTTCACCAAAAAGGGTGAAATTCTTGGTAAAAATGATAATTTTGATCAATTATATGAGTTGAATCATAATATGATTAGTCTATATGCTTGCATGATGATTTGAATTGATTTAAGTTGCTTTAAAACTGATTTGGATGGATTAAAATTGATTATATGCTGTTTGGAACGCAAAATCTGAGTTAAAGAGTGCTGGTAATCGATTACAATGCCTTTGTAATCGATTACATGAATTCATCACGCATGTAATCGATTACACACATTTTGTAATCGATTACAACCAACTCAGAACTCGGTGTAATCGATTACATCAACTATGTAATCGATTACAAGGTTCAGAAAGCATGTAATCGATTACACTAAAAATGTAATCGATTACATACCCACCAGGAAGCATGTAATCGATTACACCAAAAATGTAATCGATTACATACCCACCAGAATGCATGTAATCGATTACACACTCAATGTAATCGATTACACAGGGTTTTTAAAAGGTTCTGACGCGCGTAGAGCTCATTTCTGTTTGGGCCTGTTCATCTTCTTCGTTCTCTCCTTCTGCTCCCACGCACCTCAAATCTCAAAATCTCTCTTTTCTCACTCAAATCTCCATCAAAACCGGTCATTTCGCCTCTCTCAATCTCGGAAAACCCCTCTCCACATAGCCCATCGATCAAATCCCCTCACATCCCTCATCCAAATCTCCCCATCTTCTCTCACGAACACCTTCTCCACTTTTCTGACCTAATCTCGTCCCTCTCTCTCTCTCTCACTCATCCCCAACCATTTACCACTCAACCCTTGCTTCTCCTTCTCATCAATGGTGAATCCTCTCATCGCTCGAAGCGCCCAAGAACGAGGGGGGCGCTTTGTTGGAAGTTCCTACGGTGGGTCTTCACGCAATATATCCGGCTGGACCTCACGAGGCACTTCTCCACCGTGAAGAAAGCCGAGTTGTTCGGAAGAACTTCCGGCTTCGCAAAATCATCTCTCCCGTGTATCTTCCCATCACCTTCTGCGAGAGTGAACCTTTAGAGAGCTTTAGGACCATAGAAAACTTAGGCTTCTTTGGGATTCACGAGCATAGAGAAGGTCATCTACCCTAACCTTGTCCGAGTGTTTTATGCTAACACGAAGGTTGAAGATAATTGCATAATCTCGAAGTGAAAAAGCAACAAATCGGGTTAACAATGGCGAGTGGTATAGGCTTACCAAGCTCACTCCCGATGGAGCTCGGTTACGTGGAAATGCCAAAGTCGGGGGCATGAGTTTGAGCATAAGGCTCGCTCTTCTCTCTTTGATTAGGACTGGCTACCACCTCCCCAGTGATCCTAAACGCAGAATAATGGCCACTGGCCTCACTATGGAAAACAGGGTTCTCCACTACCTCTTGGTTCGTGGATTGATTCCCAGAGGAGGGAATTACTCCCAAGTCCTCAAAGATGATGTTGTGGCATTATGGGCAATGACCACAGGGCACCCAATAAACTGGGGATACTACATTCTAGAGCATATGCTGGACGTCAAGAAAAAGAAGAACTCTGCTCTCCCCTTCGCCATGTTGGTCACCACAATCCTTGAGTACTGTCGCATTTCGCTGGCTGAAGAGTCCAAGGACACCAGCTCGAAGGGACCCCAATCAATTGGGCTGCATACTCTGAAGAAGCTTCAGCTCTACAAGATGGAAGATAGGTGGCATTACATTACTCATGGCACATTTGGTCATATCCATCACGATCCAGATAGTGATGATGAGGAGGCTCAGTACCCTGCCTCTGCTCCTGCTCCAGCTTCTCTTGATCTTCTGCTCCAAGAAATGCGCAACCTGAGCGCCAACGTAAACACACGCATGGATCATATTGAGCAAAAGATTGACCATCTTGAGCTGAGGATGGACTACTCAGACCAGGAGCTTGCCTCCATTCGATCCCTCCTACGTGGACCTCCTGTTCCTGAGAGTCCTGCTGCTGCTGCACCCCCCACATCCTCTGCCCCTCCGGATCCCCTATCCTTCGCTGGTCCATCTGGAGTTCCTGGTGATGATGAGGAGCTTCTGGACTCTGACGACGATCTTATGCCGGCCGATGATAACATTGATCTAGGAGACTCTGCTGTGGATCCAGAGGGTGAAGTCTTTTGTGAGAGCGAGGACACTGATAGTGATCATGGCCTATTGCCTTGATATATTTTCTTGTATTGATGACCACTTTGTACTTATTTTGTTTTAACTCTGATTATATAAAATTGGTATACCTTTACGGTTATATTGTGTTTTTGCCTACTGGTTTGTGAATGTTTGGCTTTTAAAATATTGATTGGACTGATTATTAATACATGAACTTGTTTTCACCTTGAATGGTTGCTTTTTGGAATACTGATTGGACTGGTCTTTGTGGATTTTCTGTTATGGCAAAAATTTGGGAATCATGAAATATAGCTGTCATGCTGTCTATTTTTTTTTCTTAAATGCTTATGTCTTTTTGATAATGACAACGGGGGAGAAAATGAGGAAAAATGAAAATGTAATTAATGGTTGCATGAGTACGGGGGAGTTATTGACCTTTTAAGTTATTAAGCTTTTAATATGCAAAATCTAACCCAATATCATGCATAATCTCCGGTGGCAGCATTGGACCTAAATGGCTATTATATACAAATGCAAAAACTCTTTCTTTTTCCTATGATCAGTTTGTCATCATCAAAAAGGGGGAGAATGTGAATGCTTATGTCTCTAAGGCATGTCAAAAGGTTTTTGATGATAACAAAAGCAAAAGAGAAGATCAAGCACAAAAGGAAAAATCAAGATCAAAGAAAGAAGACAGAAGGTTTATTTAGTTATAAGACTTAGGATTTTAATGTTAAATGCTCTCAAGATTTCTCAAATGGTTTTTCAATATATATGATTTCAAAATAAATGAGAAATTTCAAAGATAAACATGGCTTTCAATAAAACCTGAGTTTCAACTTTAAATCTAACACTCTTAAAAAGGATTTATGTTTAAACAAGTATCTTGAGGTGTTGGAAATGACTTACAAGCATTATTAGACTTGAAAAATGTGTTCAAAGGCTAATATAATCGATTACATAATGTTTGTAATCGATTACACATCAAACAGAAAGCATGTAATCGATTACATGAACAATGTAATCGATTACAAGCAAGTCAGAGGCCATGTAATCGATTACACAATATATGTAATCGATTACACAAAGCCCAGAAAGGCAAAGAACACGTTCGACGAGTAATGTAATCGATTACATTGATGTTGTAATCGATTACAAACAAAGTCAGAAGCCATGTAATCGATTACACTAATAATGTAATCGATTACACAAAACCCAGAAACTCAAAGAACATGTTTGACGAGCCATGTAATTGATTACATGGATATTGTAATCGATTACACAGCAAGTCAGAAGTCATGTAATCGATTACATGGACATTGTAATCGATTACAAGCAAAGTCAGAAGCCATGTAATCGATTACACCAAGAATGTAATCGATTACACAGAGCCCAGAAAGTTCAGAAAACGTTGGAACAATAATGTAATCGATTACCTGAGATATGTAATCGATTACACGCATCCTGACAACGTCCAACGGCTATATTAAATGCATTAAATGCATGCCCAACTACCTCCAACGGCTCTATTAATTGAGAAACTTATAAATACCAAAGTTGGGTTCTAATTTGCGGTTGACCTTGAACCAAAAACTGATCATCATACTTAAAAACGTGAATCAATCCTTAAAATCATTTCTTGCTCTGTTTTCTGATTAAAAACGTGAAAAATCCTTGAGAGCATATTAGAGCTTCAATTTGTAAACACTTGCTCTAGAGAGAGTTTCTTCTATTTCAATCTTATACATTCTGATTAGTGAGGGTGAGGTATCCCTCAAGTATTGTAAGGGTGAGGTATCCCTTGGAAAATAGAGGCTCAAGCTTTTGGGTGAGGTATCCCATATTGTTGAGTGCTCAAGGTTGTAGTGGTTTTTCAAGCACCCATTGAAGCTTGAAGATATAGTGGAAAATCTCAAGGTGTTGCTTGGGGATTTGGACGTAGATCACAAGTGGAGTGGTGATCGAACCAGGATAAACTACTGTGTTTGTTTTCTCTAAACCCTCCTCTGTTTATTCCTGTACACTGTTTCATTGGTTTGCTTGGATATTGTCTTCTTGGCTGTTACGGTTATTAGTAAAAATATTTATCTCATCTATCTAATTATTTCTAACCATTCAATAGCTTCAACGAAAATTGATTGTCAGACGATTTGCGAAAGATTTGTGAACTTATTTTTAACTACTCAATTCACCCCCCCTCTTGAGTATTGAGGCCACTTGGCAACAAACAATGCCTGTTGCCTACCACAAGAATCAACCATTTGGGTTCCAAATCAATACCACCTCAAAATCCTTAAAAGAGAAGGGCACAAAGTTCAACCAAAAAGCCGAGAGATATGATAGTGTGAAAATGCAACATGAAGATGCAATGCAAAAGAAAATGCAATGCAAAATGAGACATGAAAATGCATGAAACTAATGATCTAAAATGAAAATGAAAATACCTCCCCAAGCTTAGAACTTATATTGTCCCCAATGTAAAAATCCATAACAAGAGAAGGGATAAAAGAAAAGGACTCACTGTGGTGGTGGAAAAGGGTGCTGACTCAGATGCCAACTATGGATGGCCTGGACCATGCTCGCCATACTCTGAACCGTGCCCTCCAAGGCCTACAGGCGGCCATCAGTAGCCTGACCCTGCTGACAAAACTCCTCTATCATGTGGCGTTGCTGCACCTGCTCAGCATGAAGTCCCTCCAGAGAGGTATATATCCGAGGGAGTGCATCCTCTGAAGGACCTGCAAAAGAAGAAGAAGATGGACGAGAGGTGCCTGCCCTTGGTGGAGGGCGAAGGGGACGCTGAACATCAATCGACTCATCTGTTGCACTCCCAGGTGTATGCCAATTTTTAGGGTTACGCACAGTGATAGCAGGAGGGTTAGGAAAGGGTAGGGGGTGTTCTCTATTGTGCAAGCGAAGGCAGTAAATATCGTCCTCTTTGAAAACCATCTTAATAGCTAAATAAGACTCTAGATCAATCCTAGAGTTACCTCTAACTGCTTCTAAACCATCTAAGTCATACTCAAAGAAATGGGCTATCGTTGTGATAAGCCTACCTACAACAATGGTCCTTGATTGGGCTTTACCCACCCTAAGCAGATGCCGAGCAAGAAAAGACCATGTGTCCATTTTGACATCATTAACAATGGCCCACAGAAAAGCAAGCTCGTCAGCACAGACATTGCCATCACTATCCCCACACCCAAATAAAGTATGAGCCATGATACAGTGGAGATCGCGAAGGCAATGATTGGGCATAAAAGATGCCTTACAATTAGAATAATCATACTTGCTGGATCCATGAGAGATATCAGCCCAAAAAGATATTACAGAAAAATCATGTGGGTGCTTCCTATCCCCCCAGCAGGCAACCCAAAAATCTCATTAAATTCTACCAAGTTTAGGAAGTGGTCATTGTTGAATAGCCAAAAAGTGATCCGGCCTTTAGTGCATCCCTCCCCTTGTATAATATTAGCTTCAATAGAGCTCAGGAACTCTAGTGTAAGCTCAGTGTATATGGGGTATTTTAAATTCAAAAAATTAGTCCACCTCACCTTTTTAAGTATCCAATCAAAGTCATCTCGCAAGCCTAAGGTATCTAAGACAATGTCATCCATATACCTAGTGCTAATAATCCTTCTATTCACAAGCACATTATACCTATCCCTCTGCTCATTATTCTTAAAGTTAAAGCCATGGGGATTGGGGGGATTACCTCTTGGAGTGCCAGTACCTCTTCCCCTTGTCTTGGAGCTTGAAGCAACTTCTGCCCTCTGACGCTTGGGTTTCATTCTGCTTAACCACACTACACAGCAACAACATAGCAAAAACCCCTTCCTTTGTAGAGCTAATTTTCAAATTTAGGGTAGGGTTTGTCAAATTTGGAGTTTTCAATTTTTAAGGAATTAGTGGTTGGGTAGTGTTTAAAGAGGTTAGAAATGATAGAAAAGTGGAAGAGAAAGATAGTTAATGGAGTGAAAGGGAGATTTTCGAAGGTTTGGGTATGGTGGGTTATGGTGGTTACGGTGGAGAGGGAAGAAGGAGAAGGAGGAAGAATGGCAGTGAAGAAGAAGGTTTGAGAGTGTGGATGAAGGTGGTTTATGTATGGTTGTGAGGGAAAGGAAGAGTAATAGAGGTTTGGGGTTATGGGTATGGAGGTTGAAGGAGAAAGGAAGGAGATGAAGGAAAGATGAAATAGTGAAATGAAGGAGATGAAGGGGGAGGCCGTGGATTTGAAAAAAAAACTGGGTAGGGCACGAACCACGGTCGTGGTTACTTCCATGGCCACGTCGTGGACGTTGCTGACTTTCTTTTTTTTTAAAAAAAAACATGAATTCCACGACCGTGGTTGGATCCACGGCTAGGCCATGGAATTCTCTGACTTTCATATTTTCCATCTGGTCTTCAATCCATGGCCATGGAATTTTCCATAGGCAGGCTGTGAAACTTTCTGACTTCACTCTCCTTCCAAATTGAGCTTGAAAAAGGGTGAAACCTAGACAAAATCCATAAGACAAAGATCAAACCAATTATCTAAAACACAAAATCAAAAGAAAATAAAAAGAAAAAAAAGGGCAATTTGGATTGCCTCCCAAGAAGCGCTTGTTTAAAGTCATTAGCTCGACTCCTGTTCATTCATCCTTCTGCAGTTAGGTCATGGAGGGCAATGTTTATCCTCTTCTCAAGTTGCTCCTCCGCTAGATAGTGCTTCAATCTCTGACCATTAACCTTGAAAGTCCCTCACTTTTCATTCCAAACCTCCACAGCACCATAGGGAAACACTTTCTTCACCAGAAATGGCCCAGACCATCTTGACTTAAGCTTTCTAGGAAATAGTTTCAATCTAAAATTGAAAAGAAACACCAGTTCTCTTTCACGAAACTCTCTACGAAGAATATGCTTGTCATGCCAACTATTGGTTCTTTCTTTGTATGACTTGGCAGTTTCATAGGCGTCTAATCTCAGCTCATTATGCTCATCAAGTTGAAGCTTTCTCTTTTCTCCTGCCGCTTTTAAATCAAAATTCAGAAGGTTAATAGCCCAAAAGGTTTTATGTTCAAGCTCAATGGGAAAATGGCAGGGCTTCCCATAAATCAATCGAAATGGTGTCATCCCAATAGGAGCCTTGTAAGCAGTGCAGTAAGCCCAAAGAGCATAATCAAGCTTCAATGACCAATCCTTTCTTGACCTAGACACAGTTTTCTCCAGAATACTCTTTATCTCTCTATTTGAGACCTCCACTTGGCCACTAGTCTGAGGATGGTAAGGTGTAGCTACCTTATGAGTGACTCCATATTTCTTCAAGAGGTTCTCAAACTGTCTCTCAATGAAATGTGAACCTCTATCACTAATCACAGCCCTAGGAACTCTAAACCTCAGAAAGATGATCTTCTTAAATAGCTTGATCACGATCTTTGCATCACTTGTTGGGGATGGAATGGCCTCCACCCACTTAGATACGTAATCAACGGCTACAAGAATAAATTTGTTGTTGTAAGAGGATGGAAAAGAGCCCATGTAGTTAACTTCCCAAACATCAAAGATCTCTACCTCGAGAATAGTGTTCATAAGCATCTCATGCCACTTGGAGATACTTTCAGTTCTTTGACGTGGGTCACATGATAGCACAAAATTTCGAGCATCTTTGAAAATATGAGGCCAAAAGAAACCAGACGTAAGAACTTTGGCTGCCATCTTAGAGGTACTAGTATGTCCTCCATAAGATGTGGAATGACAGCAACTCAATATACTCGGATCCTCTTCCTCTGAGACACACCTCCGATAAATACCATCAGAACACCTCCGGTATATGTATGGGTCATCCCATATAAAACACTTCAAATCTAAGAAGAATTTCTTCTTCTGCTGATAATTAAGCTCAAGAGGTAGAACCTTGCTAACCAAGTAGTTTGCATAGTCAGTATACTAAGGAGAATTCTCTGCAGAAACTGTAAACAATTGCTCATCGAGGAAAGAATCATCAATAGGTAATTCACTCTCCTCAATCACCGGTTGCTCAAGCCTGGATAAATGAGCTACCACTTGGTTCTCTGTTCATTTTCTATCCAGAATTTCTAAATCAAACTCTTGAAGAAGAAGGATCCAACAGATAAGTCTAGGGTTTGCTTCCTTCTTGCTCATGAGAAGCCTCAATGCTAAGTGGTCAGCGTACACAGTCACCTTTGAGCCCACTAGATAGGACCTAAACTTCTCAAAGGCAAAGACTACCGGTAGCAATTCTTTCTCTGTGGTGGCATAGTTTGCTTGAGCTCCATCAAGTATCTTGCTAGCATAGTAAATTGCATGCACTTTTTTGTCTTTTCTTTGCCCCAACACAACTCCTACGACATAGTCACTAGTATCACACATGACCTCAAATGGTAGATTCCAATCCAGTGTTTGCAAAATGGGAGCAGTGATCAAAGCTTCTTTCAACCTGCAAAAGGCATTCAAACAGTCACTATCAAAATTAAATGGAACATCTTTTACTAAGAGATTAGATAAAGGTTTAGCAATTTTAGAAAATAAATCTTCGGTAAAAACTGACATGTCCCGAGAAACTTCGCACTCCCTTCACATTCACCGGTGGAGGTAATTTCTCAATCACTTCAATCTTTGCTTTATCCACCTCAATTCCTTTTCTAGAAACCAAGTGTCCAAGCACTATCCCCTCTTGTATCATAAAATGGCACTTCTCCCAATTCAAGATAATATTCACTTCTTCACATCTTTGTAAAATCTTAGACAAATTAGACAAACAATAATCAAAGTTAGTTCCATATACCGAAAAATCATCCATAAAAACTTCTATGATGTTTTCAATAAATTTAAAAAATATTGTAGTCATACATCTTTGAAAAGTTGTAAGGGCATTACATAAACCAAATGACATTCTCCTATAGGCAAAAGTGCCATAGGGGCAAGTAAATGTGGTCTTCTCCTGGTTACTAGGATGGATGGGGATTTGGTGGAATCTCGAATAGCCATCCAAGTAATAAAAATATGTATGCCTAGCTAGCCTCTTAAGCATCTAATCAATGAAGGGTAGGGGAAATGATCTTTCCTAGTTGCATTATTCAACTTTCCATAATCAATGCACATCCTCTAACCTATGATTGTCCTAGTGGGAATTAATTGATTTTTCTCATTTTCAATTACAGTCATCCCTCCTTTCTTAGGAACCACATGCACAGGACTAACCCATTCACTGTCAAAAATTAGGTAAATTACCCCAGTGTCAAGTAACTTAAGAACCTCTTTTTTAATAACCTCTTTCATATTAGGATTCAACCTACGTTGATGCTCAACAGAGGGTTTATGGTCAGGTTCCATCAAAATTCTATGCATGCAAAAGAAAGGATTTATGCCTTTAATATCATCAAGAGTATATCCTATGACCTTTCTATGCATCCTAAGAGCCCTAAGAAATTTCTCAGTCTCTAACTCATTTAAGCTTGCACTAACAATGACAAGATAAGAAGAGTTTGGACTAAGAAACTCATACTTGAGAATGGTAGGAAGAGTTTTAAGTTCTACCTTAGGAGCCTTTTCCTCTTCCCAATCTTCAGACTTAGGCCTTGGCTCAAGCTTTTCCACTTTGGCTTTATAAGGAGGAATTTGTGAGGTTGCCTCCAACAAGCGGGCGTACTCGGTTACCTCACCTCCAGAATCAAATGAGCCTCCACCAACCAAGCATCTCTCCAATGGATCTTCAAAATAAATCTTGGTGGATTCTTCTTTTACAACCTGGTGCAATAAATCAATCCTGCAATAAGAGTCCTCAAAGGAAGGTTATTTAATAGATTTAGAGAGATTAAACTCAACCTTATTGTCACCAATAGTCAAAGATAATTTATCATTCTTAACATTAATTATAGCACCAGCAGTAGCTAAGAAAGGCCTACTAAGAATAATGGGGATTTGGGAATCCTCCTCCATTTCAAGCACAACAAAATCAGCAAGAATGAAAAACTTACCAACTCTAATAGGAATATCCTCTAAGATGCCTACAGGGTACTTGATGGAATGATCCACCAATTGAAGTGAGATAGTCGTTGGGTTTTAGCTCACCCACCTCCAACTTCTTACACACAGAAAAGGGGCATAAGACTGACACTAACCCCCAAATCACATAGAGCTTTATCAAAATTTATGTTACTAATCAAACAAGGAATAGAGAAGCTACCTGGGTCTTTTAGCTTAGAAGGCAATTTATTTTGAATTAAAACATTACATTCCTCAATTAAAGCTACTGTCTCATATTCTTCTAGCTTTCTCTTATTAGACAAAATGTCCTTAAGAAATTTAGCATAGGTTGGCATTTGTTTCAATGCCTCGGTGAAGGGTACATTAATGTACAATTTGTTAAGGACATCTAGGAACTTGCCAAATTTCCTATCTAACTTGGCCTTGGCCAATCTTTGAGGGAAGGGAACTAGAGGTTGGTATGGTTTAGGGGGTACATACTTCAACACCTTCTCATTAGTTTCCTCTTCTTCTATGGGTTGTGTCTTAGTCTCATATTCCTCATTTCCGTTATCTTTTTCATTCTCCCCCTTACCCTTGGGATCCTCTAATTTCTTTCCACTTCTCAAACTCATAGCCTTACAGTGTTCATTACCTGGATTTATTTCAGGTTGACTAGGAAACTTACCCTGTTGCCTATGTGAAGTGCTTGCTTGTTAGGCAATCTAGGTTTCCAACATCTTATTATGAATGGCCAAATTGTCAACCTTAGCTGACAACTCTTTAATGGCTTTAGTCACAACATGCCCATGTTGCCTAAACTCCTCATTCTGTTTAGATTGACTCTCAACAATGTTCTCAAGAAGAGACTCAAGTCTAGATTTTTGTACTTGTTGGAATCCAGAATAGGGTTTAGCATTACCTTGCCCAGCTTGGTATTGACTATTTTGGTAGGAAAAGTTAGGATGTGACTTCCAACCGGAGTTGTAAGTTTGAGAATATGGATCATTCCTCCCATTTCGGTTGAAGTCATGAAAATTGTGGCATAATTCCACTTACTCCACCGGTGCACCTTGTGAGGAGCCAATTCCAACTTGGCATTCAGCACCTACGTGTCCCTGTGCTCCACAAATCTCACAAAAATTGTTAGAAGTACCTATGGTATTAACATAAGCTTTTTCAAGCATGTCAAAACGTTAATTCAAAGAATCAAATTTTAACGTAATTAAATCAACATCGTCTACCTCAAACTTACCTCATGTGATTTTTCTCGGGTTATGACCTATTTCATTTGCCCATTGGTGATGATTTGCAGCAACACTCTCAATGATTTCATAAGCTTCTGTTAGCCTTCTGTTCATTAAGGCTCCACCTACTGCGGAGTCAAGAGACACCTTTGAAGAATATTCTAGACCATTGTAGAAGGTGTGGACGATTAACCATTTCTTTAACCCATGATGTGGGCAGGCTTCTAGCAAAGCTTTATATCTATCCCAAGCTTTCGACAATGACTCTCCATCTTTCTGAATGAAGCTTGTGAATCTGATGATTCTAAGACTATTGTGGATTTTGTGAAGTCTTATATTTTTTCTAGGTTTGGTACTCCTAGAGCCATCATTAGTGACCAAGGGACACATTTTTGTAATAGAATCTTTGAGGCCCTTTTGAAGAAATATGGTGTGGTGCCCCGAACTTCTACTCCCTACCATCTACAGATAAATGGTCAAACTGAAGTATCAGGAGATCAAGTTTATCCTTGAAAAGACTATGAATCCAACGCGTAAGGATTGGAGTACTAGACTTGCTGATGCTTTATGGGCTTATAGGACTGCATACAAGACCCCGATTGGCATGTCCCCATTCTGATTAGTGTATGGGAAGCCCTATCACTTGCCAGTGGAGCTGGAACATCGATCTTACTGGGTTATCAAGCAAGTTAACTTGAACTTGGAAGGTGCTGGAAAGCAAAGAAAGGTCCAAATACGAGAGTTGGAAGAACTGAGGAATGAGGCCTTTGAGAGTGCCCTCATTTACAAGGCTAAAACCAAAGCATTCCATGATCACATCATCTCCAGGAAAAGCTTCAACAAAGGCCAAAGAGTGTTGCTATACCAATCCAGACTCAAATTATTTCCAGGTAAGCTACGTTCTAAATGGATTGGAACATTTGTAGTAACTACTATTTTTCTTTCTAGTGCAGTGGAGATCATGAATGAGGTATCAGCAAAGACATTCAAGGTTAATGGACACCGTCTCAAGCCTTACCATGAGCTTTCGGAGAGTGCAGAAGTTGAGGACATGCCTCTTCTCCGTCCATCTTATGCAGAACACTGAGGAGTGTCACAATGTCTGGCTGAGGACAATAAACCAAGCACTTATTGAGAGGCAACCCAACTAGATTTGCTTTCATATCCCTTTCTATTTTATGTTATTTAGTTTCATAGTTCAGGCCATTTTGATGTGTTTCTTTCCTGATGATACCTATATCTTTGCCACTATTTGTGTTTTGAATTGCTCAGTTTTGGTTTGATTGCATGAGTTAATGGTTTGTTAAGAGCATGCAGTCATTATGAGCAAATTAGAGTGATTTTCCAAGTCATAAGCCTACACGAGGTGGGCCGTGTAAAGTGACATGATGCGTGATCCCATGACAGTAACCCCAGCTGCTCATAGAGAGGTACACGGGGTGGGCTGTGTCACTTGACACGGCCCGTGTTTTCGTAGGCAACAGGTCCTGTTTTCTCACAGAAAGGTACACGGGGTAGGCCGTGTCATGTGACACGGCCCATGTCCTTATACACCCATGGGCTATTTTTTTTTTTTTTACAGAGGAGACCACGGGGTGGGCCATGTCACATGACATGGCCAGTGTTGTCATCCCAGTAGCTCTAAAACCCTGACTTAGGGTTTTCTTTCCCAAAATTTCCCCAAAATCTTCTTCTCCCACGCCCCTATCCTCCTCTTCCAAATCTTCCATTTGCACTACCCACATCCACCATTTTCAACCATTTTTCACTTTCACTCTCTCCAATCTCTACTCCCTCTTCCTTTCTCCTTCTATTTTCCCACCATTTTTTCCATTATTCTCACCACCCACGCGCCTACCATAGCCACCACCACAATCTTACATTGTTCTTCCATTTCCATGCTCCAACCCCATACCCACTCTACGATTCCCTTCTTCCTCAATTTCTTCTCACTTAACCATTTCCTTTACATACCTTTTTCTTCAAACCCCCTATCTCCATACCTCTCCACCATTCCCAAGTTCACGGTACCACTCCCCTCTCTCCTTTTCTCCATTTCTTTTGATTTCATCAGTAATGGGTCCCAAGAAGCGCATGAAGGTCACCGCTGCTTCCTGTTCACATCACCCCCATCATACCTCCTCTAGGCGCACAAGGTCTTCTCCACCACCCCCGCGTGAGCCATCTCTACCTCAGGTATCGGTCAATCCCATTGATAGAAAAGTAATGGTGCCCACCCGATTCTTGGATGTAGACACCCTTAAGGCTATAGGGTTTCATAATGAGGTTTTTGCTTTGTTAAGTAGGATTGGTTGGGTTGAGTTTGCATAGTTGAATAGGCTTACGTATACTAAGCTGACTAAAGAATTCATTTGTAGTTTTAACCGTAAGCTGTATCTACTATGTGACCAGGAAAGGTGGCCTGGTGAGATCATATTTAGGATGTTAGGCAACCCTCATACCATTAACATTCACCTGTTTCGTGCCATTTTTTATTTTCCTGAGGGGCACAATATACTGCCCTGTGATTTTAATCCTAATCATGTGTGGCATGCTCTAATTGTGGCTAGGTCTGGGAGTTACAACCCTAAGGTTTCTAAGGCCTCTAGGCTTAGGTCCCCTACACATCGATATATTTAGAAATGGTTGGCTAATACCATCTGTGGTAGGGGAAAGCCAAGGCACCATTAGCCAATCTGAATTATTTTTTCTACATTGCATGATTGAGGGGGAACCCGTAAATGGGGGGTATTGCCTTTGTAATCAGTTTCACCATATAGGGACCACTTTAGCTGGTCGCATAGTGATTGGGGGGTATATCTCTGCTATTGCTACCCATTATGATTATCTGGACCTGCTGGAGGAGGCTCCGGTCCAGGGTCCCAGTACTATTGATGGGGCCATTCTGGTGTCCATGAAGTTGTGCACCCGTCAACATGGTGCTCTCCTATTGATCAGAGTTGATGGAGTTGCCCTGCCTGGGCCGACCCCAATCCTTGAACCTCATGAGGATGCTACAGTTTCACCACTTCCAGAGTTTGCTGATGGCACAAGACCCTCCACTCAGCCTGGCATTGCTTCCTATGATGATGTTTTGGCTCGTATTGACCATCTAGAGCTGAACCATGCTGCTCGTTTCCAGAGCTTAGAAGACCGATTTCAGTAATTTGATGACCGCTTTCAGGCATTGGAGGCCTCTCGTGATCAAAGGATGGATGCCATTGACGGCAAACTTGATCTCTTGCGTCAGCATTTCTCCTATCCCCCTCCCCTATCCTAATGTATCTCTATTTTCTTTTGAGATATTGTACTTGATTTTGACTAGCTTATTGGACACTGTATTAGTTCCCATTTTGGATTTGACTGTGCTTCATGATACTGGAATCAATTTCTTTCTATGTTTTTGCATATGTTCTGTTAATTTACTCGTGTTCATTTTCTCTATTGCGTATGCATTGACATTGAGGACACTGTCCGTTTTAAGTGTGGGGGTATTGGTTTGACCTTAATTGCACATTCTGATCTTAATTGCATATTTGGTGCATGTCTTTCTAATTAGTTTTTAGAGTGAGTTAAGCAGTGAGCAAGCGATTTGATTTATATTGATAGGTTTTTTAAGCCTAAAGGAGCTGACTTTCTTGCTTCTAAACCGGCGCTGAGAGGATTTTAAAATGGAAAAGGTTGATTAAAAAATATAATAAGTTTTTGACCTAGTGAGTTTTTGGGCCTTGATGAGAATGGCTACTTTTAAGTCATTTCTATTCTTTGTTGTGTGATTCTACTTATGATTAATACTCTTCAGAACTTGATTTGACTCTCGTTTAAACTGTAACTGATCACTGCACATTTTTGAGACGATAAAGGCATTTCTTTCTTTCAGCTACTGGCTAAATAGTTGTCATTGCATTTTGATCCATTGTTTAACCGCTTTAAGCTGAATGATGTCCTTTTTTTTTATTATAGCTCAATACAAGCCTAATAATGAAAAACCATTGCTACCCTACCTTAGGGAATAGAAGATCTTGATAATCATGTTAGAAATTGTATTTGAATAAGTGTGGGGGTGATTACATTGTGATGCAAATGATTTAAAAAAAACTCTCAAAAAAGAAAAGAAAGAAATGAAAAAGAGAATGGTTAAGTTGACTGTTGAATAGAGAAAGTCAAGCAAAAGGTGAAGGTGGATTGAAAAGTGCTGGGGTGATTTTGAAAAAGAGTTTGAATTTTATATTCCCTTTTGCTCTTCTATTTTCGATGGTCTAACTTTGCCCTTTGATATATACTACCTTGGCCTTGACCCCATTACAACCTGATTAAAGACCTTTTGATCTTTGTGTGCATGTGGCTTAGGTGGTGGAGAAGTAGAGGCTTGTCAAGCCTATGATAGGGCATGTTTTCATGAGTTGGTTGAGAGTAAATACAAGCCCAAAACACTTAAGTGAAAGAGAGTATATTAGTGAGGATTTATCATATTGATATAACCCTGATATTTGATTGACCTAACTTGCTGATTTAGATTGTTGAGAGAGGAAATTCTTGATTACTTAGATTCCTTGAAAGGAATAACGTGTGTAGATCTTTGCTCATTGTTTAGTACTTTCATTACTTTTTTTGGAAGCATGTGCTTGATTCTATGTTTTTGCCCAAGAGTGCAAAAGGTTAAATGTGAGGGTATTTGATCTGTTGATTATTTCTATATCTTGAATGCCTTTTGTTTAATCTAATTGGACTTCATATGTGCTCAATTGTTGACATTTAGCTAAGTTTCTGGTATAAAGTTTAATCGGATGTCTATTGTGAAACTATGCTTAAATGTGGTTATAAACACTCATAAATGAATTATGCTTTTCAGTAGATCTTTGAGTGTTTGAGTCTATTAGCATCAAACCAAGCTTGATGATTATTTGAGGAGGGAGATGAATATTTAAGAAGATCAGTTTTATCCCTAGAGGCAAAGAAAGAAGAGCATTTGTGAATAATCAATGATGCATTTGAAGAAAGTGAGTGACACGGCTCGTGTCATATGACACGGGGTGGGCCATGTACTCCTCTGACTATCTCAAGGCTGGGGTCAAATTCAATTTTTTTGGTCAACACGGCCCATGTCATCTGACACAATGTAGGCCGTGTACATCTCTGTGTTCACAAAGGAATTCAGTTTTAAGCTTTGATCAATAACACGGCCCATGTCACATGACACGGGTTAGGCCGTGTTCTTCTCTGACTTTGAAATTAGCTGGAAGTGTGTTACCAGATTCAGACACGGGTAGGGTCGTGTTATATGACACGGCCCGTGTCATTGGTTCAAAAACTTAAATTCAAATTTTAATGCTAAATTAGGTATCCAAACTTATAAATAGGGTTTCCTAAAGCCCCTAAAATATATTTGGACTGAGAGCCATCAAGAGAACTGAGGGAAACACGAAGAACAAGAAAGAGGAAGATTCGATCAAAGATTGGGGTATTGGGTTCGAACAATTGGAGATCAATCAACTTTGATCATTAGAAACTAGTTTGATCTTTAGTTTTCTTTTGCACTTTCATTCTAAACTATGTTTTTCTTCTGTTTTTCTTGTGATTTTGAATTTGCAATGTGTGGCTAAACTTCTTGATTGGTTAAGGGAAGATGAAACCCTAGTTTTGATTGTATGAATCTTATATATTTCTTTATATCAATACAGTTATGTTTTTAATCATATGTTTCTGATCTTCAATCAATATAAAAATCTTTATATTCTTGCTAAATTTCGAGAGTGGTAAAACTAGGATTGCTATGCTTGGTTGCGGTGGTAAAACTAGTGAAATATATGATCAAAGTAATTTAATTCTGGTGTGTGATTGGACCTTAGTGTGATTGGTTTTCTAAATCTTAATGCTGTCATTAGGAGGATATATGAGCGGTTGCTTTATAGCTTACTAGTGATTAGGGATTAATTTGAGCGGTGGCTAAATTAACCAAAACTTAAGAAAAACAGAGAATTAATCTCATAATCACATAAGAACATAATTGATCATGTTGGTATAAAGAGTATGTAAGTTAGCATAATCATATAAATCTAGTGGTGGATTCCATCTCTTAACCAATATCTTTGATTTGGTAATCAATTTGTGTTTACTGATTTTGTTTTAAGTTTAATTTCTACTTTTAATTTTAATTAACAAAAAAAAACCTTTTTTTTACTTTTTACTATTTTCTTTAAAGTCTAAATTAGGAATCGATTTATAATGTCAATTGAATTAGTTCTCTGTGACTCGACCCTTGTTAACTACAACTGGTTGTAAGGTTCTTATATTTTTGGTGAAACTTGGCAATTGTTTTTTAAATTAATTTTTAATTGTATTACATAGCACACCATTACTTGAATTCTCTTCATCTTAGCTTGTTTATTTATGAGTAAAGCATTCAATCTTATTTATCGATTCACCTTAATCAAGAAATAACTCCTAAAATCTGTTATTTTATATGTCTTATACGAATAAGGGAATTCTTATTCGAATAATGCTTCACAGAAACGTTTTTGCAGTGTTATGTTATTCGAATAACACAAATATTATTCAAATAATGGAACACCCCCTCCGGAGGGCATTACATTTCAAACGACTTCTTTTTCAGAACCAATCTTTACCCAAGTTATAAAAAGTTTGACATTATAAAACATGAGTTTCAAAATTTCTTTTCAACAAATAACATCGACTTATCAAATAATAAAGACACAAGGCGTAAGAACTGGAAAACAACTTTTCATAAAACGAAGTTCATTGCATCATTAAGTACATTATCTCAAGTTTCCCAAAAGTATAAAACTCAGGTACTCCAAAAAAAATAAACATACGTGTATAAAACTACCAAATGAAGACTGATCCTAGTCCAAGTCCTAACATCTGAAGAACAGGGTCCTGTACCTGATCTCCATCTAGATCTCCTGCAGGATCCCTAATAGACAAGGCCCTCAGTCGAGGCGTGTCACAACAGACGGAAGTCCAAACAGTCGACTCCACAAAGTCCTCCCTCAAGAAAGCTCTTCAGGAGGCACGCAAAATAGCTACATCCACTGCAAAAGTAGTGACGTCACGCCGAGCCCTACTCCAAAGCAAAGTGACATCTCCGTCATACTGAATGCACCCCATATTCCAATGGACACTCCACGCTTCGGTGCCCTCGTGAAACTGCAGCCTAATCAAATCTCACGGATCTTGCCTCACCGCCAACGCAGTCTTTACAGACATGAGAATAAGATAGAAGCAGACATAAAATACGATGAAAGATGTGAGATCCTCTACATCATTACCATTAGGCAACAAGAAACACAACAAAAGACAATAATGTCTTTCATATACAACAACATCAAATAAAAGCAGATACAATTAAATCAATACAAGAATATTTCAGAATAACCAACATAATCATGTTATTACAGAGATATCGCAAGACAACAGGCATAATTATATTATCAACCGGTAAGTGATTCAATAATGTATATCACAATACATGAATACTGACCATGCAATGAAATATGTAAACTGACTATGCATATGCACAATGCGTATGCTGACCATCTTTGTGCACAATGTACTCAATTCCTACTCCATTGAGCTAAAGATTCAGAGATGAGCATTCCAGAAGATCTGCCCCCCCTCAAAAGACAGTCTACGCCGGACCACAAAAAGTAATAGTATTTTGTCGGGCTACCAGTGCATTGCAATGGTGTTCATAGTCAGGGGTATACAATGTGATAACATAATCACTAAGTGAATCACTTCGCCCTAAACGTCCCCTAAGATCCATCAAGGATCGCACTATCCTGTAAGTTCTCGCTCACACCTAGGCATAAAAAGCCGACTGAATAATGCTTAATGCATGAACAATAATTTCAATTCACCGTTGTACCATTCCCAATGGTATTAAAGCAACCGCCCATACAACTGTCTAATACCATAGTATCAATGATATTATATAACCGCCTATACAACTATATAATACCAATGATCCACTCAGGTCCAGCACTTCGGTTCCACAAGCACAAGGCTAAAATCCATAATTCATTTGGGTCCAGTACGTCGGCCCAAAATCACCATGCAATGCATTCGTTCACAGAGTATCTCAGTCATGCAAATTCAAGAATCATGCATGTTTTCACAAAAATATAATTATGTCATATTTAGGTCTTAAATCGAAACACTTCTCAAGAATAAAGATAGAAATTAATTCTTATCACCAAATCATTCTAACTAAATTCCTCGAATGACCTTCCTTCATATCGTTTATGAAAATCTTGAGAGAAACCACATTATCTTAACCTCACAATTCTTTTCCATCCTTCACTTATAAATCCTCTATTAAATTTCTCGATTATTAAGTCAACTAGATTCACCACTAATAAATCACCTTCCATTATTCCAATTATCCCCAAAATTATTTTCATTGGTATTTTTAAAAGTCATTACTCCTCAAATCATAACATTATAATTATCTTCCCTTAGTTCTATACATAGTCCACTTAAACTAATTATTTAAGCTCTTCACAACCTCACATACACTCATGTTCTTTCTTTGTCCAATCCTCACTCTAGGCTATAGGATAAAGTTGTGTTCTTTATTCTTTCCACATTATGGGCTCCTAATTAAGTGTCTATTCATTTAATTAACTAAGTTCTAGCTTGATACAAAGTCTCATATTGAGTGCCCAATAAGACCATGAGCCTCCAATGGACTAGAAAACCCAACGATTTCTCATCACCTCAATTACATGGCCGTGTCAAATTACATGGCCTACCCAACACGGCCGTGTCACATTACACGGCCTAAGCCGTGTACTTCTCTAGAAAAACATCAAAGTCCCAATCTGAGCTACTCGATTACACGGTCGTGTCCTCCAACACGGCCTGGGCCGTGTACTCCACTGCCCTGTGACGTGTGAGCTTTGTTTCCATCAGGAAACACGGCCTGGACGGTGTAAAGCCACATGGCCCGTGGATCTAGCACCAAAAAATTGAAAATATGTCTCCCCAAGCCTCCAAATCAAATGGGGAAGTATCCATTGCCATCCAAATACATATTCAAGAATTTAGACATTTCAAATCCATCAAGATACACGATAACAAGCATAGAAAATCATACAACACATCCAAATCACAACATTATCAAAAATCACAAAAACAAAGTGAACAACTCACAAATGGATTCCTCACTATCAACCCAAAAACGTGTTCCTCACCACCACGAGTGGTTGATGAGGTTAATCTCCCTCTTACCTCAAGAGACAATAAAGAAAGCAAGCTCCTTGATGCTTCCTTGTAAGATTTCGTCCACCCCTACCAAGAAAACCCTAAGATGCTCAACTCAAGAAATCAAATAACCAAAGCTTGAAAGGAAGAGTCCTTGATCACAATGGTGACCAAGGGTCACGAAAATGGGAAGAAAAAGGAAGAAAGTCAAGAGCTTTACCTCAAAGTCTCAAGCTTTAGGGCTTGATAGAAAATGATGGAAATGGAGGAATCAAATTATGCTCACCAAAGGGAAAGGCTTCAAGATGATGAGAGGAGTCAAGATCCTAGGTTGGCTTGAGCAAATAAGCTTGGGTGGCCAACAATGGAGGTGGAGGCCATGTGAGTGGAAGTTAAGGCCGTGGGGTGGAGAGAACGTGAGAGAAAAGAGAGAAAATGTGAGAGAGATGAAAGGTAGAGAGAGAAAGTGATAGTTTTTGAATTGGAAAATAAGAAGTGAAAAGATGATGACTTTTAGTCATCTTTTCCCCCTTCCAACTGTGGAGTCACTAAAGGGAGGAGAGAGAATGTGAAGCTTCCTTGAAAAGCTTGGTAGGAAGCTTCCTTGAAGCTTCCTTGAAAAGCTTTGCACACTTTTTTCTAAAAAGAAATTTTATCCTCGAAATTTGTTATACCTTAGAACAAACGCGACTATGCTTCTTTCATTTTGTCTTCTAGTTCTCATATTGCATCTCCAGTTGTAACAATCCAAATCACCAATACTAAGGTTGTTTCTTTCCATTGAGTATCTCCTATTAACGGGCAAAAAGTGTGCTGACGTCGTAGGCTGATCAATCAAAAATTCTACGCCTTTTGAGTCTTCAGCCATCCAACAGCCAAATCCATATATCACGAACATCGACCCTTTGGTAAAAATAATGCAAGATCTAGTATTTATATCGTGACTTGGATCCCTTTATCCGATGCGTGTCGTTTGCTCTTGTTGAACTTGAATATCTTAACACTCAACTATCACATCGAAGCGTCAAGTTAGGGGCAACTGTTTTGAATCGGGTTCCGGGTTAACGGTTTAGGAGCGATTCGATCTGCTAAAATTGGACCCTAGATATTTATAAACACTATTGAATAAGTAAATATTCTCATTTATGAAGAGTAAATATCTAACAGAATCTCTCATAGATAAGGAAATCAATTATATCCCTCATAAATAAAAAATCAGTTATAAAAGATAGCAATTTTACTAAATTCTTATCCTAATTAAACAACATTTAATACAAATTTAACTATGATTCTTGTCAACCAAGACACTCCTATAAATACCACACAAGAAAGCAAAAGTATATATCTAATTTCAAATACTACTCACCTTGTGCACAATTTAACTTGAGCGTCAGAGTACCTTTTACAAGTACTCATCCCATTCCACCACCGTGCATAAGAAGAAACCACCTTCTTCAACATTATTCAAGTAATCATCTGAACCCCGCTCAGAACAAATATTATGATGTTACAAGATTTGAATAATAACATTACATTGTATAAGACTAATACTACTTTATTATAAGAATAATATAATATTATGTGCTAATTTCTAAAATTTAAAGACTATGGGACAAAAATAGTAATATGAAATATGACATATTTAAAATTTTAAGTAAAGAGGTTGATAAATTGTTTAATTTTAATTTAATAATTTATATATTAAATTAAAATAATTATTAATTAATATTAATATTAATAAAATATAATATGAAATAAAAGAAAGTAAAAATGTGAACTATATATATAATTAAATAATTAATTAATTACTTAATTACACGAGAATGATAAAGTAAAAAAATGTGCGCCTAACTGTCAAACGTACAATGTATAACATAGGTTGAAGACATGAAACAATGTGTCAGATCTTACAACCAAACGATGGCTTCAAACTAAAAGAAATGACAAATATATAAAAGGCATCAATTAGAGCTTCGAATTGTGGAAAATGAAGATTTAAATTTAATCAATTATAAAAATTTATAATTATAATATAATATGAAATTATAGAATGTGAAAATTTGGATTATATTAATAATTAACTAATTAATTAATTAAAAAATTAATTAATTAACTAAAAGGTAGTGTAGCAAATCTTGCATACGATCGATAGCTTCAAACTATTAAGAGGAATGACAAATATATAAGAGGCCTCAGTTACGGAGATACGAATTGCATAATATAATAATATGTTAGTGTTATTAACACTTATTTACATGCATATTGTTGTGTTTGAATTGTTGAAATAATTAATGCTCTACTGAATTAGGAAGCTCTACACCTTAAGTCAGACAATATTAGTTTTGAATTGATAGATTAAGATTTGACTACTCAAGTAGCTTATCTTTTGTCATCCATTGATAGTGAGGATGATGACTCTAGTGATAAGATTATCAGGTAGTAAATGTGATAGAAAATTTGAGTGGTGACATAAGTCCACCTTTTATGATGATGAAGAGAAGACATTACAAATTTTAAAAAATTTACATGTTTTTGTGAAGTAGATTTTCTAACAGACAGAAGTCACGTGGTGAAACAGTTAAGGAATAAAACAGAAATCAAAAGCAGGCAAAATTTATATATAGTGATTTTAAGAACAAAAATGATGTTATACAAAAGTCTCATGAAGAGGAAATGCCTGATAAAATCATGAGCTCGACATCATTAGGATTGGAAAAATTAAGCAAGTAGTGTCTAAACTATTGCCCTTGGTGGTGACACTAGAAGCATGTGCCTAGTTGCACTCGTTTGTTTTGGAGATTAGTTGAGAGGAAAATAATTTCAGGAGTATTTGGCTGAAATTAGGATTAGGACCTTGATAGTAATTATGATGAGAAGTGGAATAAATGTATTTTTCTTATTACATGTAATACAGTTGGAACTCAAAGGAAAATTATCTATGTTTAATGAATGAGTTTAAGAACTAATAGCATTAGTATCATAAAAAGTAAAATTTCTTTTGATCTTTAATAAATTGTTCTTACTCGTGTTAAAAGATTTTCGTATTAGATCTCTCTTGGTGAGTTAAGATAGAAAAACTAGCAACAATTTGAGAAATACATTCTTTTTTTCCTATGTAATGTTCCTTACAAAATATATCAATTATCATCCTTGTCTTCAACAGTTAAATACTTGAATTTTCTTAACATTCTTGCCCTTTCCCTTACGCTTGATGATAGTCATATTGTACTATTCAACCCAAATTCCTTCTCCAATCTAAAGGCCTCTTTGGATTAGAGAAATTGTATAATTCAAATTTCTAGATTAGAGAAGGCATATGAGTTGACTTCTGTAAAATTTGGTTATCATCAACTATTTGGAAGAGCATACATAAGAATGTTAATAAAATTTGTATATTTAACAGTTAAAGACAATGATGATGATTAATATATTTCACAACAAACATTACTTTTAGAAAATTATGCTTCTCAAATTGTAGCAAGATTGGTATCCCAACTCATTAGGAGGGAAACCAACACAAATTTTTTAAATACGTACGAGCGCAGTCAATTCAAGAGCTTAAAAGGAAAATGGCTTTTTGTTTACACTAACACTCCTAGTTTCTCAACTGATTTGTTAAATTTGGACAATCTTTCATTCAGTTCATATTGTATTAAATGTAATAAGATAAATATATATGCTTTCACTTATCATCATCATCACTCTCAAAATCCTAATTTCACTCTCATCAAAATTCCCTTGAGATTAAATTTTTTGTACTACTCTTTAAAAATCATTACATAGTCGCAAGCAGACAAATGCTTTCTGTGCCACATGTAAGAGTAATGGTCTTAGGGCTACCCTCTCAACTATCCTAGTTCTAATAATGTTAAGCACACAATATTATCGAGATATTCATCTCTGTAATACTCTAATACAATGTCATTTTTATTGGTGTCATCACTCTTGATAAAAAAAAAAACTCCTTTATTTTTTTTTCTTTCTTATTCTCCAATTTCTTCAATAGGAGACTTCTGCTCATCAGAAAAATTGTTTCATAAAATCATGTAAGTTAATTATTATAATCCGCAAGCTTTTTCTCCTTTTTTATATCTCATTATCTAGTCTTTTTCTCATCATCACGAGATAGAACCATTTTCACTACGCAAACTTTCAAATATATCAACTTCCTAAAAATATTATTAGAATCATCATCCTCACTATCAGTGGAAGACAATATAAGTAAAGCAGTCAAATCTTAAATTGCTTAGTCACTTATAAAGTGATTTCGACAAATTTTTCTTCAAAAAAAATTATAGAAGCATATCCCTTCCAGCAAAAATTCCACCAAAAATTTCCAACGGCAAGCAGAAATTGTCAAAAAATCTTGACCTCTAACAAGTCATCGTTTTTTCAACAGCCAAATCTATTGGTATTTCCGAAAGATTCAAACGAATTTTTGTTTCTAGCAAGCATTTTTTGAGGAACCACAATCTACCAGAAAAGCCGCATGACATTCAAATTTCCAAGAGATGTGGCTTACGGTAATTTGCAATTTTCTTGCAGTGATGGGTCAAATAATATCATTATTGCCCAAAAAGTGATCCACAAGATGAGGAATATGAAAGGAAAAAGGAAGTTCATGGCCATCAAGATTAACTTAGAGAAAGCGTATAATCGCCTAGACTGGAATTTCATTGTTGACTTGTTGAAGGATATGGGCTTCCAAAATCACATGGTCAATCTCATTTGGCACTGTGTTTCCTCGATGTCTATGAATATCCTTTGGAATGGTGGATGTACTAGACATTTCTTTCTTTCAAGATGTATCAGATAGGGGGATCCTCTCTCTCCCTATCTTTTTTGTGATCTGCATTGAACATCTCTCCCATTTGATTGAGGCAGACATTAGATACAAATTATGGAAGTTTATTGTTATTTTTAGAGGAGGGCCTCCACTTTCTGATCTTTGTTTTACGGATGATCTTTTCCTCTTTGTGAAAACTTCTATGGAACAAGTGGACGTGATCAAACAATGCTTGAATGCTTTTTGTGCTAATTCGGGTCAAAAGGTTAGCAATGACAAACCAAAATCTTCTTTTCCCGTAATGTGCATCATAGCCGAGCCCATGAAATCTCATATGCTTTTGGTCTCAATATGACTAGTGATCTCGGCAAATACTAGGGAATTCTGTTATTTCATAGCAAAGCCTCAAAACGTGCCTTCAACTATATCATTGAGAAATTAATGCAAAGATTGTCTAGTTAGAAGGCAAGCTCTCTTTCTTTGGCTAGTCGCCTCAATCTCTGTAACTCTGTCATATCTGCCATTCCTTCCTACTCTATACAAACAGTTTGCCTTCCTAACTCGATGTGTGAGGAAGTGGACAAGTGTTGTAGAAAGTTCCTTTGGGGATCTACGAACACTAGGAGGAAAATTCACCTGAGTAGATGGGAATGGGTTTGTAATCCTAAGTACAGTGGAGGATTGGGCTTGAGACATACTACTTCCATGAATATGGCCTTCATGGCTAAGGTTGGCTAGCACCTAATTCACAAAAAAGAGGATCTCTGGTTACGTGTTATCTGCAGCAGGTATAATTGTAGTTATGATCTTATCCCTACTGTCCAATCTCGGCCTAATGCTTCTACTCTTTGGAAGGGTATCTATAAACCTTGGCTATTTGCTAAGAGCAATATGATTTGGCTCTTGGGGATGAGCAAACTACCTCTTTCTGGAAAGATAGATAAGTTCCAGGTTTCAACTCTTTAGTAAATCATTCACTGGTTCCTATTCCTGAAGAAGCTCTTCACTCTGAAGTTCATCAGTATGTCAATTCTAATGGAGTTTGGGACTGAGATCACCCGCATACCATCCTTCCCCAAGATGTTTGTGCTAGAATAGCTAGTATCACGCCTACCTCAACTCAGAATGGCTTGGATTGTGTGGCATGGCGCCCTAGCCATGATGGCAATTTTTCAATTAAAACTGCTTATCAATCGATTCTAGGGGCCAATAACCTTCCTCCTGATCCTTTATTCAGTTGATCTGGTGTTGGAAGGGTGTAGAGAGGATTAAATCTTTCATGTAGCTTACGGCTAGCAGTTCCCTGCTCACCAATTAGAACCATTTTAACCGCCACCTCTCTGATAATCCTATATGCTCTCGCTGTAATGGTATGCTCCAAGAGAGCACTCTTCATGCTTTATGCGACTGTCCAGCCCCTAGTGACTTTTGGTTTAAACTGCTGAAGGCCTCGGACCTACCCTCTTTCTTCTCAAATTTGTATTACTGATTTCTCAGCAATCTCCAAAGCTGCCATTTGGTTGGGTATCATGAGTGGTCCTTTATTTTTGGTATAGCTACTCTTTATTGTGGCAAACTAGAAATAAGGAACTCTTCGATAAGGTAGTTTTGGACCCTAATGAGCTTTGGATTCAGTTTCAGTACAAACTTTGAAGCTACATGCTACCTCCTGATGCATTCTCATCCATTCAATCTGAGTTGCTTAAGAATCTATCTTTCATTTCTTGGCAATTTCATTTGGATGGTTGGTTTTCTGTTAATAGTGATGGCTCTGTTTTGCCCAACCATTCTGCTGCTTGTGGTGGCTTAATTTGTGATTCTTTAGGCCAGTTTTGTGGTGGTTTTTCAGCCAACCTTTGTGTCTGTTCTATTTTATGAAGCACGGGCATTTTATAATATCTGCCGTACCCGTGTCGGATACGTACCCGTATTCATAATAAATACTCAAATATTTGATAAATGTTAGTGTAATTTTTTAACAAAAGTCGTATTCCTGTATCATACTCGTGTCGTATCCGATACTTGTACCCGTATCCATGCATCGTAAGTTCTATTACAATGGCTGAAATCTGGAGTGTATTCTATGCGTTGGATCTTTCTTGGAACCTTGCTGCATGGAACTTGATTCTTCTAGTGCTTTGAACCTCATTAACACTTCTTGTGATGAAAATTAGTCTTGTGCCCCGATCATTCATGGGGTTTGAGATTTGTTGTGGTTATGGTCCAAGTGTATAGAGAGGCTAACAGGGCAGCAGATTCTTTGGCTAGCTTGGGTCATAGTCAGGCTTTTGGTGTGGTGCATTTTGATACTCCCCTCCCTGTGATTCTAGTGTTCTAAGAAATGATGTTGCGGGGGTTCCTCTACCTCGTATGATTTTGTAGTTTTTGTTTGTTTGTTTGTTTGTTTTGGGCGTGTCTACCCCATTCATTTACCGAGGAAAAAAAATGGTAAGTTTTGCCACTTTTCAACATGCTGCTTAAAAGCCAAAACCCTAAGATAGAAGATACAAGGCTTCTTTGGAGGTGGAAGTTGCCGCAGCAAGGCGGACGAGGTTTAGCAATTAAGTAGGTTTCAAATTGTTTCCAAGGCAGAGAGGCGTCTCCCCTGTTTAAGTTCATATCAAAGTTTTTTTGTAATGTAAAATGCAAAATAAACCTTTCACTCCTTGGTACGGTACTCGTACTGGACACCGGTACGGTGGCCTGAGAGCCGTACCGGTGCTTCTCAATAACAAAGTCAAGAGTGCCATATTATCTTCTCCCAGTGGAAAACAGGCATGGGTAAATCTGTATAAGTTGTTGGCAGGAATATTTTAGGAACACACTTCTTTAGATTGTTATCAGCTTCTCCCTATAAAAATCATAACCAAGTAGTATATACAATGCTTTCATAATATGAAGTTAAATGTTTAACAGTGAAGGTAGAGGCACTTGGAATAACAATTTTAAAATGAAAGCAACCTTGAATTAGTGATGAAATTCAAAATGAAGTACCAAATAAACAACAAATGAAAAAAATAATAATAATGGAGATAGTGTAAAGACACGAACACTCTTGGAAATTTCTTCATCTAGAACAACGGAAAAGGGAGGGATTGGGAAGAAGAAAGTTACCTTAACTCACCCTGAATCTCCTATCTCCTCCCATGCAGGGGGAAGAGAGAGAATACCAGATTGGGCAGAGAAGCGGCGGCTGAGCAAAGGGGAGAAGCGGAAGCGACGTGAATCGGAGGACGTTAGCAGCAGGTCATAGAGAAATAGAGGAGAGCATCCTTACGAAATTATGCAAATATTTCAGTGGGTGACAATGGGATGGAAGAAGAGGAGCATGGTAAAGGGAAAAAAAAAAAGTTCACATAAAAATGGGCATAGCATTGGCCAGGTAGTAAAATCTAGAAAGGAAGAGACGCTCACCTTCGCAAAACAGTGGATGATCGGCTCACCTTCTCAGAACAGTGAACGCATGAAGAGGAATAGAGAATGAAACAAATCCCTTCATCTAACCCGAAGAGTCAGATTCATAAAGCTCTTCTTCGCAAATTGCATATCACAAAAACTTTCAAGTTTTTGCAAAACCGCATTTAGAATTGTGTCTTATTCAGATAGAAAACCATTCGCAAAAGGAGGAACCCATAGACTCAAAAATACAGTCTCCTAACCAAAAATAATCGCAATCCAGAGTACCACATAGAGTCCAGTCTTTAAGATGAGAGGCGGATCTGGATGCAATTACAAAGAATATATGTACACGAAGTAGAGAAACCCAAAATAAAGAGAAATGTGATTATGTGAAAGTCAGGCTTTCAGCGCCCTCACTCTATTCAAAAATCAAATTCAAATTCAAATGTTTAAGGAAAACAAAATAGGTAGGTAGGTAGCTTGCACGGACAAAAAGAGAGTCATACAGAGTGCGTTAAGCCTAAGAAGCACAGAAATGTGTTCTGTCGAGTTTGAGACGTATGTGCATTTCAGAATCTGTCATTAGTAATAAAATTATTTATTAAATTTTTATCTTTTTTAAATTATTTATTAAATTATTACTATTTTTGTCACGTTATAATTTTTTACTATTTTTTGTTCTATGTAAACTATGTCGAAAGATATAGCGCTGTTAATTAAGATACGTCAATACGGTTAACGTATCCTACGTGGATACGCCAACAAATATAATGTTTTTTATGTGATAACACCACAAGTAATAGCGTGTACATGTAAAAAATATCACGCGTGTTGGCGTATCTATGTACTTAACCCAATTCATATAGATTTTTTGAGAAATGATGTTCAGAGACACATACAATTTACATGCTTAATAAAAAGTGCACCATAATATTGTGATACATCAATTTTAATTAACTTATTTATAAATAAAATATTTGTTTTTGATATATAAAGTATTCGATATGAAATTTTGGTGTTAATAAGATAAAATAACTAAATAAAATAATAAAATATATTTATTCAATGTGAAATTTTAATGTTGAAAAGACAAAGAGAAACACTAAAAGAGGGCACAACACTGGAAGCCAAGCGGAATGCAACTGCTAAACAAAAGTGAAGACTTTGTATATAGACAATTTCTTGCTGATTGTGTTCTGCATGATTACCACCCCACAACAATGACTACAAATTTCACAATATATTCATCCCCACAAAAAAGTTGCATTATGTTTGAAGACTTCTTTCAAGAAACAATGATAGGATGAGTGTTTGTAACACCCCCTACCCCTTTTTATTGGGTCGGCTAGGATGTTCATTTAGTTCTATGATTTGATTGATTGAGCATGAATCCAAACTTGGCAAAATTTTCTTTTTCATTTATAAAAGGTTAAAATTGTGAAATGTGAAAAGTTCTGCTCACAGTCGCGTGCTTTGTGTTGGAATGTCAAGCAAGATTTGCTTTTTCGCAGGTGCAAATCATCGGGTTTAGGGCATCAGATATTGTGTTCATTTCCTACTCCATGCATCTTGTGACACTAAATGTAGTGAACTGTGATATTTGTAAGCATCGTCTCCAGTTCAATTATTAAGTGTAGAGCCATCTGTTATAAGTTATCTAAATTACTCCTCTTCTTTTAATTACTTGAAATAATGGATGACTTTTCAAATTAACAACCAAGTAGGATAGGTAGCTAATCCCAGAATGAGAAGAGTTATTTACACACTTTCAATCAACAAATGTTCTACATTAGCCAACTAATGTTGATTTAATTGGTAAAATAGAATTGTGTTGAGGCTTGCGATATGTTATGACCTTGAAATAAGTTAACCTCTTTTTCTCTTTAATCTTTAATAACTGTTTAAGTGAAATTTTGATTTAGAGATTTAGTAACAATTCTAACAAATAAATAATGAAAATCAGATAAATGTAGGTCTTGAGTTATGTGGTAATCTCGTTGTAAAAATAATTTTGACAGTAAACAAAAGGGATTTAAGAAATTTGAAATAAATGAACAGAAAATGCTGAAAAGAAACTTTGAAAAGATTAAAGAAATTTAAAAAAAACAGAACAGAAATTAAAAAATGCAGGAAATTAGTTGAAAGTGTGTAAATGATGCAAAATTAAAGTGTAGAAGTTAAATGGAAAACAGTAAAGAAAAGCAAGTAAAAATGCGAAGAAATATAAAGGAAATTTAAAGGACAAGACTGAAAAGTAAATGACTTTAAAAGAACATTGCATTAATTTTAAATGACTTTAAATGAAAAAGGGAAGGCATACTTGGATCAGAATCCCTTAATCTACTCGAGTTGAGATGTTAGGATTATGTATCAGCAAATAATCTCCCTTTTTTTACATCGTGACTACTAATATTTATAGACAAAATTACAAAATAACTGACACCCTAAAACTTTAACACGTCTTAGTAGTTATGCCATCAGTATATACCCACGTTCCGACAGAATCAGCACTTGATCGCTTTGACCACTCTTCGTCGACTCAATGCAACCTTTCTGTCGAATTATTCTTCTGTCCGACATCAATACCTAATTGTCACGCTAGAGTCCTCCTCTTATTCAATACTTCTGTCGATTTCACCATTTAGCATTTTTGTCGGCTCAATACTTAGAAAATTTCTTCAATACCATCATCCAATCAACGAATTACCAAATCTTTATTTTTCACCTCCAACAGGTGCCCCCCAAAATTTTTCTTTCAACGCCGACAGGAGAAAGATAAATTTTAATAAAAAATCCCTTCAAAATATATATATATATATATATATATATATATATATATATATATATATATATATATATATATTAAATCCAACAGAACCTTCCACAAGTACCTGGATAGCTATAATCAAGCCTATTATTGCAAAACAATAAATAGTCGTTCCTAATAAATAGGGCTCATAATTACCCCTATTTTCTCGCAGAAAAATAACTTTTCAAATTCACGCGACTTTTTACTCCTTTATCGTTGTTTATCATCTTCAACTTTTCACCTCTCTTTACTGTTCATCACTTTCAACTTTACCTTCGCCTGTTTTCTCTGCAAACTCTTGCCTACTCTCATGGCTTCCAACTCTCAAACTCCTAATGCGCCAACAGAAAACTTGGGTAACCACACAGTAGTTCAAGACCCAGTTCTACAAAAGTCTGAACTCTGACATCTCTCGAAGGTAATTCTCCCCATTAACTACTCTCCACTTTCTTTGGATCCTCCGGCTGCTTTCTTGGGCCCAGTTCTGCCCAAGGAATTTATTATTGATGAAATAAATTCTTTCTTTCCTTGTAAAAGTTCCCAAGAAACTATCTTGGCTTCCCTTCCTTCCATTCCTATCAACTATTTTAGAAAATCTGAAAGGCTGTTTAGAACTCTCCTTACCCATATTAATGGGTACCTTGAGTGGCTTGATAGAGTTCAAGCTTCTAAAGAAAGCTTATGGAGGGAAATAGGTATTTTTGATTGCATCCAGCTTTCTCGTTATCCAATAAAAATGGATTCTTGCATGCTAGGTGCCTCTTTCTTTTTCTGGAACAAAACCACCAACTCCTTCCAATTTTCCTATGGCATGATGGGTCCAACACTTTTCAACGTATCTGCCATAACTGGTCTTCGACTAGATGAGGAAATCATTACGCCTGTTCTTCAACCTTCAAACACTATCGATGTATATTCAAAAGCCCCAACTTCCTTTTCCGACTTCATTAATTTTTATTCCCCTGAATCAGGTCCTGTGACTGTCGAAGAACACATAGCTTTTCTTTTCCTCTAGCTTTCAGCCTATGCTATAGGTTCTAAGTTGGTTCAAGTATCCAGATCCTTTCTTCAACTTGCTAACCTTCTTCATGAAGGTCGACCACTAGCCCTTGGTCAATTTCTCCTTGCCAATCTCTATTTGAGTATAGGTGAAATTGTCCAAAGCATCAGAGTTCAAGTAAAAAAAACTAATTCTGGTGGTGCAATGTAGCTACTCCAACTTTGGTTGAATGTCATATTGGGAGATTTCTTGGTCGACTCTTCTCCTCCGACAGTCTCTCTTGCTACATATGGCATTAAACTTTGCCATGTGAAACATGAAAAGTCCACAAATAAAATTTGGAAATTTTCATGCATTTCTTCAGTATTTTTCATTCCATCCCCTTTAATACTAAAGACATATACTTTGCTCCATTTGTTGATCATTCTCTTGGTCCTGAATGGTTCACTCGACTAATTCTTTCTAACGATCCTTCTACTCAAGCCGACAATATTTCTGTTTGGTCGAACTTTCTCTGCCGACAAGTCCTAGTGGCTGGTCTCCCTGGTTCGACAAACAAATCTTTAGAGTTATTATCTTTGCCAAACATAGTAGCTCGACAATTGGGATTTTGTCAAGCTATCCCAACACCTTTCTCTCATAGGTCCAAAGAACACCTCATTAATGGCCACCTACAAAGTATGTCAGATCTAGTTCGAGTAGCTTCAAAAAATGAAAGGCACAAGCATCACTTCGAGATCTCTGCATTCACCCCCCACAGAGGAGTTTCAAAGGATTTTGTAGATTGGTGGACTAGATATTATAGTCCTTATTATGTCGACATTGAAACCTGTCGAAGCTGCATTATTGAAAACTCTGATTCTTGTGCAGGGTCAAGATCCTTCATCAAAGACTAAAGGTAAACATATTCAAGATATCAAGGCTTTTGAAAAATATTACAAAATCAAGTGGGACTTCAGGTTTCCTAGCTTAATTGTTCGACATTGTGAAGAAGTCGTGGCCAAGCTAAAGCGAGTACACAAGGAAAAATGTTCTACCAATTTTCTCTCAGTTTCTATAAAAAAACCCTTTAGCACGGCTTGAACTTTTTCAAATCCCTTTTCCAAAGCCATTGCTTTTTCCTTGTGCTCATTTTAGACTGGCCGACGAATTCCCAAGTAAACCTACAAGGGCTAGTAACTTCCCTATTTCAGAAAGGATATATTTTGTGGGTAATATCTTTCTTACAAGAACTCCAGAAGTCAAGTTTACTCGTCAGTTTGCCTTGTCGTACGAACAATTTTCCAGGAATACCCGAGTCATCACTGAAATACCTAAAGGTATTTTTTCTCTTTGCATTCTGTTATCTCTAATTTTATACCCTGTTTACTAAATACACTTTCCTTCTTGTAGCTCTTCCATTAAAAAGACCTTTAGAATACAAACAGCCTCAAGGAAGTGATGATAAGGAAGAAGATGAAACCACCTCCGCAAAAAAGAAGAAAAGCAAGAAGACCCAAAAGCCTCCCGTTCCCAAGGCTTCAAAGGTCAGATCAGCTACATCAATATCGACAAAAAGTCCTTCGAAACATGACGCTGCTGCAACAAAACTTCCAAAATAAAAAACTCTCAAGGTATACATACTTTTCCGACCACATATTAGAACTTGGTTTTTAATTTTGTTCAAGTCTAAATTGTTGTCAAATTCAGATTAGCGAATCTGTTCCTGCCACTTCTGTTTCTCCTGTCGAATCTTCAATCCCATCTCCAGAACAGAATCCAAAGGTATGTCTTGTGTTATTGTACATTCCTTAATACCAGGCAACAATCTCACCCTTTTACCTTTACAGAAAAAGAAGAAGAAGATGAAAACCACCATTTCTACTTTGAAGCCTCCTATCGAAGAAACAGAAACCATCTTTCTTTCATCTGAGGTAAATTTCAATCAACACACTTCTTTTCCTTAAATTCTTGACTCTTACCACTCATTTAACACTCGATTCTATCATTTCAGGATCTGGAGGCTAAACAATCTGCAGATCATCCTCCTGAACCAGTTGTTGAACCAAGAATTGAGGAGTCAATTCGACAATCACCTGAGATAATATATCTTACTAAAATATTTTCTTAAGCATTACTTGTTCTTACACTTCATCTTTGAAACCCTTTTTTACTCATCTACAGGATTCAGCAAATTTGGCTATAGCTAATAGCCTACAAAGGCCAGGAACCAAGAATCCTCCAGAATCTCACACTTCTCTAGCCCTTGCAACATCTACTGTTTCTTCACCACTTCCGACAGTAACCCAAACTATCGAAGCTTTAGAAAAAACTCCAATCCCCCCAGGTATTGAGGGTTCTTCTCATTCAGACAAAGCTAATCTTATCCAAATTCTCTCAGAAGAATTCGACATGGATACTCTAATGGCAGAATTCACCCTAATTGATCCACCTCAATCTCCTCCAGTCAACTTAATTGTTGCTGTTCCAGAAGATATTGAAGATATGGAGGCAGATTTAGATGAATTAATAACAATGCTATCGGGCGACCACAGAAGTTCTCCTCAATCGGCTCGTTCTTCAACACAACTTGGACAAGACTCTAGTGATTCCCATATTACTGGACTCTTAACTGAATTGAAGAATGCCTTCACCTATACTTTCGAGCACTTAATTTCTGACCAACCTCTTTAAGAAAGAATGGTGGCAATCGTAAGTGAACTTAAGCCTCTTCCTCAGCAATTACCAATAACCAGTCGAGCTCTTCCTACGACTGTTAAAGATTTTCTTCAAAGCTTAATGGCAAAAATTTCAGTCATTCGTCGAGTCATTCCTGCTTACACAAAAGAGATTCAAGAGAAGTCCAGAATTATGAAGCAGTTGACCAACGCAAAAAGTGAAAATGCCACTTTGAAGGAAAATCTAGTAAAAGGAAAAGCTAAAAAGGCAGAGCTCGACAAGGAGATTGAAGACTTAGAGAATAAACTTGAGGTTACTCGTCGTCGCAACTAAAAACTTCAAACGACATTGCAACAAGGGGCTGCCAGATAGCAAAGTATTGCCAATAATACTAGACAATGGGCTGTCGAAGCCAAAGTTGTATTGGCAAAAATAAATTTCCTTGAAACAGAATATCAAACTGCTTGTTCTGACAAGCAATCTTTAGAAGATTCCTGGGGGGTTCTTCAAAAATTCTAAGTGTAGCTTTTTTTTTAGCTAATTGTAGGTTAATTCTTTTGTAAAGTTTTGGCAATATCAAGTTGTAACATCTGTTTAGCATTTTATTTTGACAATGTAACTTGTAATTGCCAAACACATGAATAAAGACTTCTCATTTTTTGTCAATCTTTACATCACACATTGTCGGTCTATATAGCTTTAAATATTTGCCATTAATCGACTTAATTCTTAAACCAGAATTAATTTCGACAAGTGCATAAGCATTTCCTGAAAATTCTTTAGTCACTTTAAACGGTCCTTCCCACTTCGGAGACTATTTCCCATATTCTCGACACTTCTTATCCATGGGCAAAATCACCTTCCAAACCAAATCATCAATTTTAAAAGATTTATACTTAATTCGACTATCATAAAACTTTGCAATTCTTTCTTTCTATCGAATCAAATGTTCTAAAGCAATTAATCTTTCATCACTTAATTCGTTCAATTCGTCAAACATCAAGTCCCAGTAATGCTCAACTAGTAACTTATCTTGACGGGCAAAACTGCATCATGACCATATACCAATCTGTATGGTGATGTGCCCGTCGCTTCTCTTGGTGAATTTCTATATGCCCATAGAATTTGATTAAGGGTATTATGTCAATTCCTAGGTTGTCGACCAACATGCTTTTTAATCAGACTTATGATTATTTTATTCATGGCCTCTACCTGGCCATTTGCCTGGGCATAATATGGTGTTGACGTGAGCATTTTAATTTTCCTTGAACTGGCATATTCGACAACTTTCTTTCCAATGAATACTGATCCTTGGTCGGTTGTCAAAGTTTGTAGTATTCCAAACCGACAAACTACATTATCTTCAATAAAGTCAATCACATCTTACTGGGTTACATCCTTCAAGGCTACAGCCTCAACCCATTTGGTGAAGTAATTGACTCCTACTAAAATATATTTGTGTCCCTTCGACGAGGCAGGATGAATTTTGCCAATTAAATCCGAAGTCCATCCTCTAAAAGGCCATGGTTTAACTATAGAATGCAATTCACTAGCGGGAACATTTTGTATATGGCCATGTCTTTAACACTCTTCACAAGACTTGGCAAACATTATACAATCCCTAACCAGTGTTGGCCAATAGTACCTTTGACGTCAAAGGACCCATTTCATCTTTTCACTTGCCTTATGAGCTCCACAAATTCCTTCATGGACTTCTGCCAAGGCAATATAAGCCTCTGCTTCACTCAGACAAACCTCTAAATTTCCATTGACAGACTTTCTATACAAGGCTCCCCTTAATACTGCAAATTTCGAAGCTCTATACCTAAGCTTTCTATTCACATCTTGACTTGGATTTTCTAAATAACTTAGTATTGGTTGTCTCAAGTCATTAATTATCGAAATATCATTTTGTAGTATATCTCTTTCCTCTAATGGATATAAAAGTTCCCTTATTTCCATTAGATTTGTAAAAACCTTGGATGAAAGTCTATACCCAGAGGCTACTTGTGCTAATTCATTAGCCTCTTCATTTAAACCTCTGGAAATGTGTTCGACAGTTACCTCGTCGAATTGCTTCATTAACTTACTCGCCACAATATAATATTTCATTAGATTTTTACTAACACATTTATATTCTTGGACAAGTTGTTTAATGACCAACTGTGAATCACTAAATATATGCACATTATGTGCTTTCATTTCTACTAATATTTCTAATCCGACAATTAAGGCTTCATATTCAGCCTCATTGTTGGAACAGGTATACTTAAGTTCAAACATGAACTTAGTTGGAGTACCTTGAGGGGAAACAACTAAAATCCTCACTCCAATTCCATTCTGATGCCTTGAACCATCAAAATATAAACACCAAGGTTTTAAACCGATAACATTTATGTTATCTATATCCAAACAAGGATGGTCAGCCAAGAAGTCAGCAATTGCTTGGCCTTTTACTACTCTCATTAGTACATATTGTAAAGAAAATTCTGACAAAGCAATAGTTCATTTTCCAATACGACCATTTAACATTAGTTTTGATAACATATATTTTATTACATCAGTTTTCGACATAACCAGTACATTACAAGGCATCATGTAATATTTAAGTTTAGCATATGAGAAGTACAATGTTAAACAAAGTTTCTCTATTACACTATATCTTCTCTCAACATCATTTAAAACTCGACTAAGATAATACACGGCTCTCTCGACGCCATTTATATCTTCTTGAGCCAGCATACTTCCTATGGTTTTTTTATGCTGATATTTACAATTTCAACGATCGACGGGGCACTGGAGGCATCATGACCGGTGGTTTTGTCAAATACTGCTTTATCTAATTGAAGGCTTCTTGGTGGCAAGGTTCCCACACAAAATCCTGTTTAGCCTTCAACTTGATCATTGGAGCAAAAACTCTGATTCTTCCCGACAAGTTGGATATAAATCTTCTTAGGAAATTAACTTTTCCTAAAAAAGATTGTAATTCTTTTTTGTTTGTCAGTCGTGTGGCCTCCAAAAATGCCTTGGCTTTATTCTTGTCCACTTCTATACTTTTTTTATGGACTAAGAAACCCAAGAATTTAGCAGCTGACACTCCAAAATCGTATTTTTCTGGATTCATCTTAAGGCTGTGCTTCCTCATCCTGTCGAAAGCTTGCCTCAAGTTCGTCAAATGGCTTTCCTTTATTTCTGACTTGACAATGACATCATCGATGTAAACTTCCATAAATTTCTCGATGACATCATGAAAAATTGTATTCATTGCTCTCTGATAGGTGGCCCCTGCATTCTTCAAACCAAAAGGTATGACTACCCATTCAAATGTCCCAATAGCTCTTGGACATTTAAAGGCAATTTTTGACACGTCCTCCTCGGCTATAAAAATTTGGTTATAACCTGCATGGCCATCCATAAAACTTAATAATTCATGTCCAGATGCGGCATCAACTAACATGTTCACAATTGGCATTGGATACTCATCTTTAGGTGTGGTAGTGTTCAAATTTCTAAAATCTACACATATTCTTAGCTTGCCATTTTTCTTCACTATAGGAATAATATTAGAAAGCCATTTGACATACCTAGTTGTTCTAATGAATTTGGCTTTGAGCAATCTTTCGATTTCTTCTTTTATCTTTAAGATCACCTCAGGCGCAAATCTCCGGTCAGCTTGCTTGATAGGTCTGCATCCTTCTTTCAAAGGCAATCTGTGCTCGACAAGATCTCTACTCAATCCAGGCATTTCATCATAATCTCAGGTAAAATAATCTTTATATTCCATAATTAATTCGACAAGCTTTTCTTTGAACTCCTTTAGCAGAAATGAACTTACAAAAATAGGCCTCCTATCTGTTTCAATGCCCAAGTTTATTTCTTCCAAAGGATCTTCTATTTTTACACCTTGCTTCTCATCAAGCCCTTTTTCAAAACCTAAAGGACCATCATCAATTACACAATTCGACAACATACTTTCAACAGAGTATATTGCCTTGTTGGCTAAATAAGCCGACAATCTTTCTGAGTGATCCTTAACATTCATAACTAGTGCTTAGCCGATTTTCTTCGGCCTTCTTCACTAGTCTTATACCAAACTGATCTCTCAAGCAAACTTTGAGTGCATCTTCGTTAATGACTCCACCACTTGCTGTTACTGGTTTAATACTTGGGGCATATATTATAAAATCAACATAAAGCTACTGGAGATAGCAAGGACTGTCATCTGCTTCTATTATTTCAACTTAGTCATTTTCATTCCAAAGAATGAGCTTCTAATGAACTGTTGATGGTATTTCCCCAACGGTATGAATCCAATCCCTTCCTAACAAAAGATTGTAACTTGACTTCATCGGAATTACCACAAATAGCGTCGGCCTTGCAACAGATCTGACTTGTACTTTAACATCATCACTCCGTCCAACGGGGAGGTTTTACCACTAAAATCAGTGACTACCATGTTCGTCGACATCAAATCTGACTCATCTTTTCCAAGTTTTTTTAGCATTGCCCTTAGGATTAAATTAATAGTTGTCCCCCATCGATCAAAACTCTATTAATGGGCTTTCCTTCTAATAGAGCCTTGATGTGCAACGGTCGTAAATGAGACTTCTGGTCTTTTGTCAATTTTTTTAGCTAAGCCGTATTGTCGAAGACTGTTACCATATTGTCTTGGAAAAGAAGCCAATGATCCTCCAGGTCATCTAAATCCTCTTCATTCTCCCCAGTGCACTCAATTTCGTGATACCCTTCAAAATCTGTAGGTAACACTGAAACTAAATTCACATTCATTGATTTCAAGAATTCCTCCTCATCAGACAGCTCTCCATCACTTACATGTCTTCCAATCCTGAAATAATCTTCCGCTGGCAAGTCACTATCCATAGCCGTGAAGATATCATCCAAGTCCCCCTCCAAGTTGATGTCCATATCAAACTCACTGTCACCAAGGCCTAATAGATCATCTGGATCATTTAGGGCCTCAATAACTTCATCGGCTACCAAGTCCATACTTTGGCAATCAGGCTTTGCCAATCTTTCTTTCTCTTTACTTATGTCGAGTACCTTCTTTCTCCACTCAACATCTTGATCAGGATCCTCTAAGATTCTCCTGATTTCTTTTTTCGACCAGTCTTCAATATTCTTATTATTTCCAATTCCAGAGTCCTTAGTCTGCTCCTTTCCCATTATCAGTTTTACAACTTTCGAGCTGACCAACTCCTTATCCTTTTTGACTGGTAAACTATTCTTTCTTGCCTCTCTTTCTGCTGCTATCAATCCAATTGGTCATTTCCTCTTTGTTTTGTTTGGAATTGGCCTTTGAACCTGCTTACCCTTTCTTATTTCTGCCCACCTTTCTTGTCAGAATTTATCATCTGTATCAAGCTGTCTAACTGCATTTGTTATCGGCTTCCCTAGAAATGATCTTTTGGTAACAACACTTTTTAACTTTCTATCATCTTTATCCTGATTAAGCACTGGCTTCCTTTCGACCACTAAACAACCTATTTTTACGGGCTGCTTCTTGTTCACTAACCCTTCAGCCATATATCTTCTCTTTTGTGCTTGTCTTAATCTCTACAATCTCTTTTTCTTACTCTTCGACATTGGAAGAACCTTTAATGGTCCTGCTACATCTTGGCCAATCGAGGTTTTTCCTAGATTGATCCTACCATTCTTATAGTCTTCATTCCAAAAGAGTTGATCCCTTTGAAAGTTACTCCTCCAAGTAGACACATTTCGTTGAAAATACGTATTTCTAGCCATTACAGAATTCTTTATCCACCTATCCACGGCAACATTAGCAGGTGGCACTTTGGTCTTAACTAGTCCGACGTGAGCTCTGTTTCCCACAAACTCATGTGGTTTGACTAACCAACCATTCATGTTAGGCCTAGGCATGTATACTAGCTTTGGCTTTGGAACATGAAAAGGCTTCTATGGTTTCTAGGTTTTTCTGTCGAGAACCTTCTTCTTACCCTGCTGGACATTTGGTTGTTCTTCAGTAGCTTTCTTCGCAGTGAGCTCATCGTATACTACGTTACATATTGGGCACAACCTTACTTTGCCCTCTTCTTTCTTTCTCTCAAGAAATGCCTCGAGAGACTCACCTGGCTTAGGATATATGTCAGTTGCATCCTTCGCATCCACATTGAACTCTTGTAACTTCCTTATGTTGAGCATCCCAACATTTAAAGGAACTTGCTGATCAACACAAGATACTTCAGCTTGAAACAGATCTGTGTCAACTTTCATGTCCGCTTTAAGCTTGTCAGCAAACTTTAAACGTCCATCCATTATTGGTTTTTGAATTATGTCTCTAAAACGAACACATTCATTAGTAACATGACTAAAATTATTATGAAATTTATAACATTTTCAATTTTTTATTTCATCAAACTTTAGTAACCTATGACCTTCCAATAGTTTAATCTATTTGTCTTTTAATAACAAATCAAAAATCTTGTCGGCTTTGGTTACGTCGAATGTATATGTTTTCCTATTTACATAACCCATTTTTTCCTTATTTCTAGTAGGCTGTAAAGCCTGGAAAACATAAGGAGGACCGTTCTGAAGTTCAACAATGTTAACTTCGAACTCATCATCGCTGCCTTCAAACTCATTGTCGGATTCACTTAATCCGACAAATGCCACCTTTTCTCTTTTAAGAAATCTTTTTTTGTTTTTGATTCTTTTCAACTTTTAGTTGTTCTATTTGCCTAACATTTTCACCTAGTTGGGCAAGATCAACCAAATGTTGATTCACTAATTTCTTCCTTATATAATAATCTAAACCACCTACAGCTATCTTTACTATTTCGACCTCAGGTATAGGGGTAAAACATCTACTCCTCATTTGTCGAAACATAGCAAGATAATCATCGACAGTTTCATTGTACATCCTTTTGATATTAAAGAGATCTATAAGTCCCACTTTCAAATCTCCTCTAAAGAATTGATCATGAAAGCTTCTTTCCAATTGAGCCCAAGAGTGGACTGAATTTGGTCTCAATATCGAGAACCAGGAAAAAACATTCTTTGTAAGGGAACTTGGGAAGAATCTCATTTTAAGGCCTTCAACAGTGACTAACTCTCCCATCTCTATCGTAAATCGTGCAATATGTTCGACGGTCGATTCCCTACTCTCTCCTACAAACTTAGAGAGTGTAAGAATCTTAATTTCTCTAGGCAACTCTGCTTGTTGTACCCATTCAGGGAATGCTGAAATAAAATAGGGTTGATTGATATATCTGACATTAAACCCAAATCTATTTAGCACTTGTTCCACTACTTGGTTTATATTTTGTTCAACCACTTGGTGCCCCCCAAGATTTTGTTGAAGCTATCTTATGGCTACATCATTTCTAGCCATTTGATCTTCATTTCCTCGATGGAGCACATGGACATTTCCATATTCCAAGCGTGGTTGATCATTTTGCCCAGGTTGATCTAAATTTTGTTGATTTTGCCCCACATTTGCCTGAGGTGCAACCATTTCTCTATTTACCCCAGGCTGGGTTCCTTGAGTATTATCATTGGCCAAATCACCTACTCCCAAGGCTTGGTTTAGCCTTGCCATTTGTTGGGCCAATGCACTGCAAACATTATTTGTATTTTCCATGATTGGCGTAATCACAGCACCTATTTGCTGAGTAAACATATGCACCATTTCATGGTTACTTTCGTCCATTTGTTGTCGAAAGCTGGCCAAAGAATTTATAGTTGGCCCTATTACACTTTGGGGATTATCTCTCGATATATTTGGGAAAACTGGTCCCAAATTCAATCTCTTCTATCAAAAGAGAGTTGGATTGCTTGTACCTGCAACCCCTACTTCTTGGCTACCAAAACTTGTCAAGGCCGAACTTATCTGTGGTTGGCCTTGTAAAACCACTAGTTGGCTGACAGTATTAGCCAAAGTGGAGCCAAGTCCCATTTGTGCCATGATAGGAGGCACATAATTCAGTGGCAACCCATATTGGGGCATAAACCTTGAATTTGAATTTATTATGTTTTGGTTACTTAGCTGACTCGGCGATGGCTGAGTCATTCTAGGCAACACTTGTTCTACTACTGGATTACTCTTGAGAGCACCAGTTGCTATAACATCCTCCACCAAACCAGTACTAGCGACGGTCGAAGGTGGGCCAGTAATGGCTGTCGAAGGTATATCTGACGCCTGACTACTTACATTACTCATAGTTTGCGTATTTTGAGAAAAGTAAATAAATCTTCCACTTCTTAAACGCATAAAAGCATTTCCTATGACATTACAAGTTACTCTAAACTCGTCCCACTTGGCGTGCCAATTTGTTTAAGTGGAATTTTGGTTTAGAGACTTAGTAACAATTCCAACAAACAAATAATGAAAATCAGATGAATGTGGGTCTTGAGTTATGTGGTAATCTCATTGCAAAAATGGTTTTGACAGCAAACAAAAGGGATTTAAGAAATTTGAAATAAATGAACAAAAAATGCTGAAAAGAAACTTTGAAAAGATTAAAGAAATTTTAAAGAAACAGAACAGAAATTAAAAAATGCAGGAAATTAGTTGAAAGCGTGTAAATGGTGCAAAATTAAAGTGCAAAAGTTAAATGGAAAACAGTAAAGAAAAGCAAGTAAAAGTACGAAGAAATGTAAAGGAAATTTAAAGGACATGACTGAAAAGTAAATGACTTTAAAAGAACATTGCATAAATTATAAATGACTTGAAATGAAAAAGGGAAGGCATACTTGGATTAGAATCCCTTAATCTGCTCGAGTTGAGATGTTAGGATTATGTATCAGCAAATAACCTCCTTTTTTTTACATTATGACTACTGATATTTATAAACAAAATTACAAAGTAACTGACACCCTAAAACTTTAACACGTCTTAGCAGTTATGCCATCAGTATATACCCACGTTCCGATAGAATCAACACTTGACCGCTTTGACCACTCTTCATCGACTCAATGCAACCTTTCTATTGAATTATTCTTCTGTCCGACGTCAATACCTAATTGCCACGCTAGAGTCCTCCTCTTATTCAATACTTCTGTCAATTTCACCATTTAGCATTTCTGTCGGCTCAATACTTAGAAAATTTCTTCAATACCATCATCCAACCGACGAATTACCAAATCTTTATTTTTCACCTCCAACAATAACCAAAAAAAAAAAAGTTACCTACATTAGTACATGTGACCTATGCGAAACTGATATAGCCTATTCAAACTTTGTTCTACAATGCTCAAAGCTTGCATACCTTGCAGTTGCACGCACAGTCGATGAATCTTCCATAGAAAAAAGCCAATAAATATTAACAGCTTTTGGAAGCTTTGATTTGAGTAATGCAACTGCTTATTTGATGTGCAAAATAACCTTCTCAATTACAATTTTATAACATAACATAAAATCCAAATAATAGAAAAACAGAAAGGAAAGAGAAACAGCACACATGTAGATACATAATTAAAGGGAGAAAAAGGGAGGTGCGGGAAGAGGGAAACAACCGAAAACATGATTATGATGTCATTGTCTTATTGATGGCATTGGCATTGCTGTAAAGTCTACCATGATAGTTGATACCCTTTATACATTCACCGCCTCTAGCCATTGAACCATTCCGTTAGACTACAGACATTCACAAGTTCAAACGGCTAAAACAAAACCTTGACTCAGCATGATGTTCATATACAACAAGATGACCATATATTTATGGATGCTCCTTGTTGCTGTCCAACTTCCTTGTATAATTTTCTTGAGATTCTTCCTTTGATCCAAAAATATACTCATTCACGGTACTTCTGCTGAAAGTATTCGCTTCTTAATTTGCCATTAAGAAATTATACCATCAGAAGCACGAAAAAAAAATTCTCATAGTGCAACACCCTTACTATTATTACTATTAGTGTATCCAGAATTACACTCAAGTAGCAATAGAAGCACATCACTTAAGATATTTATTAACTACTTCAATTATACTTTACAGTATTATACAAAAAGATATGAGCCTGGACAAGGTATAATAATGTACACACATATTGGAAGGAGCTTATACAAAGTACATCGTAGTACAAATACATATCATAGGCCTTCAAGGCATATCCCATGCAATCATTATACAAAAGACTAAATCCAAAAACAAATATCCACTTCTGCTCGTGCTTCAGCACTGCAAATACTGAAACTAGAATTATCATGAAATACATAATAATAATGAGGTGAGAATACTAATTCTCAGCAGATTCTATTATGAAAATATGTCATCACAATAATTCTAACTATTTTAGAAAAAAAAATACATACTTTATAACTTAAGTTAAATACATACTTATAAATATAGCTAAGAAGGTGGTAATCTGCCAAATCTGGTCCTTCCTCTTCCCGAAACAGAAGTCCATTTAATAGTTTTCGAAAATATCCATTGTCCAACAATACAAATTGGCAATCATCAATAATTCAGAAATTGCATCAAATACAATATTATAGTGTCAAATCAAATCAAAGATTCCAATGCTTGTTCCAGTCATAGCATAACATATAAATTCAATTTAAATGTTAGGAATTGTTTTCAAATGTCATTACCATAATACCAATTTCATACAATGATTCAAATATTTTCTCAAGTCACAATATAACATATAAATTCAATTCAAACTTACTCCTTACCCGGACTATATTCAAACTCAAGCACAAACTATTATTCTAGCTCAACCTTAAAGAATTAAGGGAGCAATGCCAATACAAAATTTAGCTCATCTTGAATATTCAAGGAGCATTATATTCTCTAATACATATCAACTATCCAATATCATTCCATTCACCAATTTAATACACAATTCATTAGTTACTCTACTAATTAAGTAACTAGATCAATTCATAAGAGCACAATACAATTTATTATAAGAAATTTCCAAACGAATAATAATTTAAACAATAATCAAGCACAATACAAGTATTTAAATCTTCAGTGTTATATGGAGATCACCATGTCTCCTTATAATCCTCAATGTGGCTTAAATGGTCTTTACAAGTATCAAAGTTTCTCCTTAAATCCTTAATAATTCTAGTATGCATTATCATACATCAATACTCATGTACAATTTATATAACACTATAATTCAAGCATACATAGCCGAGGACATAACATAATTAAGTCTTACTTTTCATGATCAGCTTAGTCTTGCTTTTCATAGTCAACTTATAATTTCTTTAGCAAAATACCCACATTAATCAACTTATCTATCCAACAATATAGAAAATTGAAGAAACACCTATACATGATTTTTACTAATGTGAACACGTAATAAATTGTAGACATATTAACACAATAATTGTATGGTGCTGCCCTGTTTTGACCATGAGCTTGCACACTTCTTTCACACACATTTTTCTCAAGTTGTTATTCAAGCATTTATAAGGAACAATAACTAGATAAAAATTAGGATTAAAACCACAAAACAATATGAATTCTCTCCTCCTTCCTTCACTGGCCTTGTAGGTAAGCCATTTCAAAGACCAAAGTCTACAACAATCAATATCATAATTCATCAACTTATTTCATAAATTTAATCTAAGAATGAATGAAAGAAATGAACCAAAAACAATTTGGAAATAATAAATCCTTTAATTATTTCTAGGTCCAGCCGTGAGCTCTATCAACCAATTTCACAATCACATTTATCTTCATACCAACGTCATACTCTCAAGCCAAGAATAAATAGGAAACAAGAAGCTAAATTTCAGACCATAATCTTCTATATTCTTACTGTTCTGGCCGTGACACATTTACGTCTAAGGGTTTCAAATTTTTTATTTAAAAACCTTGATAAATGAAGAACAAAATGCCCACTAGCTTCCGCATGATTCGTGTAACGCCCTTACTATTATTACTATTAGTGTATTCAGATTTACACCATAGCAACAATAGTAAGCACATCACTTACATATTTACTACAAAAATTTGAATATACTTTTCTTTAATATACAAAAATATGAGCCTGGATAGGGTGTCATAATAATTTACATGTACTGAAACTTGGCTATACAAAGTATACATTATAGTACATAAACATATCATATGCCCTCAAGGCATTTTCCATACATTTATTATACAAAATCTAAATCCAAAGCAAATATCTTCCTTTGTCCCTGCCTTTACGCTGCAAATTCTGAACCTGGAATTATCATGGAATACATACATATAATGGGGTGAGAATGCTAATTCTCAGTAGTTCTATTATGAAAACGTGCCATTATAATAATTCCAGCTGTTTCAGGGGAAAATATATTTCTTTGAAATTCAAATTTTCAATACATATACATATTATTATAATTAGAAGGGTGGCAAAATACCAAATATGTCCCTTTTCTTCCCGAAACAGAATTCTATTTAATAATTTTTAAAAATATTCTTTATCAGTAATACAAATTCCAAACATATGTAATTCCAGTAATTGTACCAAACACAACTACCATAATATCAATTTCGTACAAAATTCGTATTCATAATGTACCAAGCATACAAACATTCATGTTCAAATTCAATACAAATTTCAATGACAAATAACTTACAGAAATTTGTCTCGAAATACCAATTCTGTAGTACCAATCTCATTCAAATATTCGAATACACTTTCAAGTCATATCATGATATATAAATACAATTCAGATCTTAGTGCTCATTCCAATTACTCGCTATCCCATAGAACTCATATCTCAAGCGCCACAATGGTGGGAGCCACCTTACATAACTCGGGTTCTATATACTCATGGTAGGGAGTGATTCAGGGCCTCCCACTACCACTAGTATTCTACGAGGGAATTAATACGTGAGGATTATACTGATATTGATACTAATAATGTGAGGAATTTATACCAGAACACAGGATCCCCCTTCCTCACGAGAGGTCATCTCCATGGTTCAAATGAAATCTCGAATACCCTACCCTCATATAGGATCATCTCTGAATCCACTATGCTAAGTGAACCAACAGTTCATATATACTGAAGGATACTGAGTGGGAAAGTATGGACAATTACCTCTCCATTCAAATATAATTGCCCAATTCTCATTCTCAATTCAAATTCAAATTCTGATTCTTTGAGCACTAATCATCATACATTCATTTAATATCATTCTAGCTAAACCTTTTTAATTCAAAGGAGCATATTCTCATTTCACAGTTCCAAATTCAAGTTCAACTTGATAATTCAAGGAGTAATAAATTCTTTAGTACATAACCAAAGTACAATACTATATTCTCAAATTACAATTTCAAATACTAGCTCAACCTTAATGATTTAAGGGGGCAATGCAAATTCCAAATTCTCAATATACATCTCAAATTCATGATTTCAATATCATTCAAGTACAATACATAATTCAAATACTTTACTTAATAACACACATTTAACCGTGAGCATTATGCTTATTCCAAACCAAATTCTCATTATGCTTTTCAACATCATCCATATACAACTTAAATTGTACAATACATAAATTTAATGTACAATTCTATGCATAATTGTTTTCTCTAAATTCATAATCATATACAATCCATTCCATTTCATAATCATTGGCATTCATAGCAAATCTCATGCATAAACACATTTTATATAACTCCAAATACACTTATCTTTTATTCTATACAAGTATATACAATGATTTGTATCACGAATAAACTAATACATTTTATATACATATTTTTCCAACTTCTATACATGCCTTTCAAATTCAATTTTCATAAATAAATTCAAGTTTAACTCATTACTTTACTTTCTTCAAGGCAGCATTGTAAAGCACTAAAATACCATTATTTTTCATCATCCAACAGCTGGGCAGCCAGCTGCACGTACTGTTCATAGATGAACAGTGACGTGTGCTACTGTTCACAGTTGACAGCAGCCCAACAGCAATTTCACAGCTACCTCATCATTCCACTCCAACCATTTTTCTTCCAATTGATCAAGCATTCAAGTAATTTCCAATATCATAAACACATTAAAACATCAAAACACCTACTTGGTGTGATTACCATGCAACATTGATGATGAGTTTTGATGATAACAAATAATGGAGATGATGAGATGATGAGAAGATCAAGTCCAAGTTGTTCAAGCTTAGCTTTAGGACTTAGGATCTATATTGTACAGAGCTCTCATAGGATATCTCAGTGTTTTAGTCAAAAGATCTAAAAACATGCTTTCTCACAAATCAAATTAAAGTTCTTAAATTGATCAAAGAGTTTGTGAAAATTAGAAATCACCTATTCTATTTTCTAAAGATGTTTATCACGTTTTCAAACAAAAGCATTCGAATAATCTTAGAATCATTCGAATACAGTCTGCTGAAATAGCCTCTCCAAATGTGTTTGTTTATTAAGGCATTCGAATACCCCTTGAGGCATTCGAATACAACGCGTTTTTTATAAAGGTATTCGAATACCATGTAAGGCATTCGAATACACCCTTTTAAAAGGCTTTAACAAATGTGTTTTCAGCTAAAGGCATTCGAATACCGTGATATGGTATTCGAATAACATGGGTCTGTTTTGTTGTTTTATACACTGATATAAAAGGTATTCGAATACCTTATAACAGCATTCGAATACTTCAAGCTTAAACCGTTTATATATATATATATATATATATATATCAGTGGTATTCGAATACCACAGTGTTGTATTCGAATAACCCACGTTTTTCAGCTTCTGTTTTTGAAATTGATACGCAACGGAATTATGCATTAATTATGTAATCAATTTCTCCAGCAAAATTTTCTGATCAGAGGCTCTATAAATAGAGACCTCCCTCACGGCTGCAAATACACCAATCCTTGAATCTTTTTTTTGAACTGTGTTAAAATACTGTTTGCATACTCTCTCTTTTTCTCTCTGTGCTCTTTTGGTAAAATTCTGAGATATTGTTAGAGAGCTCTATAGTGCTTCAATTTGTATTACTTACTCTGAGTGAGAGTTTCTCTTCATCTATTTTTTTGATATTTGGTATCGAGGATGAGGTATCCCTCAAGATTTGTATAAGGGTGAGGTATCCCTGCAAGCTGAGACTTTAGCACAAGGGTATAGTATCCCTGTGTGTGAAAAGTGCTCTATTTTGTAACGGTAGCAAGCACCTATTGAAGCTTGTATACTTAGTGAAAAATCTCGGCTTTCGAGGACTGGACGTAGACCACAAGTGGGTTAGTGGTCGAACCAGGATAAATACTGTGCCTACTTCTCTTTTCCCTAATCTCTTTATTTTATGCAATTTATTTTATTGCACTTTTATTTTATGCTATTCTTTAGTGTTTATTTTCTTCTTTTCATTCTTTCTGTGCATTTATTTATTAAGCCTTTGATATTCATTTTAATTAAAAAAGAGGTTTTGTGAAAAAGTTTTTATACTCAATTCACCCCTCCCCTCTTGAGTACTGGAGGCCACTTGGTAACAAGTGGTATCAGAGCTAGACTCTTGTATAAAGAGCTTAGCAGCTTCAAGAGTATATGGCTTCTTCAAATAGTTTTTCAGAAGGATCCTCCATAAACCGACCACCCTTTTTCAATGGGGATGGTTACGCATATTGGAATGAAAGATTGAAAATCTTCATCGAAGCGATTGATCTAGATGTTTGGGATGCTGTCGAAAACGACGCTTTTATACCCACACATGAGATTGATGGTGTAAGGACTGAGACACCACGAAATAAATGGTCTGATGAAGACAAAAGAAAAGTTCAATTTAATTTAAAAGCCAAAAATATTATTACTACTGCTTTGGGATATGATGAGTTTTTTAGAATTTCAAATTGTAAAACTGCTAAAGAAATGTGGGATACTTTGCAAGTTACCCATGAGGGTACTAGCGAAGTTAAGAGATCGAGAATCAATTCTCTAACTCGTGAATATGAATTATTCAGAATGAACCAAGTAGAAAGCATTCAAGAAATGCAAAAAAGGTTCACCCACATAGTTAATCATCTTGCATCTTTAGGCAAAAGCTTTTCTAATGAAGATTTGATTAACAAAGTGTTGAGATGTCTTAGCAGGATTTGGCAACCCAAAGTGACAGCAATATCAGAATCGAGGGACTTGTCCACAATGACCCTAGTTACTCTCTTTGGAAAACTTCATGAGCACGAACTCGAACTGAGCAGACTAAGTCAAAGCGAAGATAACGATAAAATGAAAAAGGGAATAGCTCTCAAAGCCACTTCTTCATTAATCGAAAATGATGATGAAGAAAATGAAGAAAGTTCAGAAAACATTGAGGTAAGTGAAGAAAATTTAAGTTTACTAGTTAAAAAGTTTGGTAAATTTCTCAGGAAAAAGGGAACGCAAAGAAGACCTCACTTCCCTCCTAAAAAGACACACTTCAAAGGCGAAGGAGTTTCATCGACTCCAACTTGCTATGAATGTGGTAAACCTGGTCACATGAAAATGGAGTGCCCAGTGTATCAAAAGAAGAAAGAGAAATTTGAGAAGAAACCCTTCAAGGAAAGAAAAGGGAGAAAAGCCTACATAGCGTGGGATGAAAACGACATGGACTCAACTGACAGTTCAGATAGCGAAGAAGCTCAACTGTGTCTCATGGCAAAAGGAGATGAAGAAGAAAGCAAAAATGAGGTAAGTTCTAATACTTTATTACCTTCTTACGATGAGTTACAAGATGCCTTTGAGAAACTACATGAAGAATCTTTAAAACTCACAAAAATTATTTCCTCATCTAAGAAAACAATTTCTTCTTTAGAAAATCAAATTCTTATTTTAAACAAAGAAATAGAAGAATTGAAAATTGAAAACGAAACTTTAGGAATCATTGATGCATGCACAAATCATCCTTCATATTCTTCTACCTCTTCATCTTGTTCTTCATGTCATATACTTGAAAAAGAAAATGAAGACCTAAAGAACACTCTTTCTAAATTCACTTTTGGAAGGGATAATTTAAATATTTTATTAGGAAGACAAAGAGTGGTTTTTCAAAAAGCCGGGATAGGTTATAACCCGAAAAATCAACAAAAATTCTATAAAAATTTCTTTGTGCATTCTAGTGTTTCAAGTAGTCCTTTTATAAAATGTTTTTATTGTGGAAGAAAAGGACATAGTGCTTCAACATGTAATGCGAGGAAAAATATAAGTACAAAAGTTGGAACAAAAATGGTTTGGGTTCCCAAGGGTACTTTACCCAAAACTGACACACAAGGACCCAAGAAAGTTTGGGTACCAAAAGTTAAAAACTAAACTTGTGTTGTAGGTGTGCTTGAAAGCCAGGAGTTCAAATTGGTATCTTGATAGCGGCTGCTCCAAGCACATGACTGGGGATGACTCAAAGTTCACCGCACTTATTCCCAAGAATCATGGACACGTCACTTATGGCGATAATAACAAGGGTAAAATTCTTGGAATCGGCAAAGTCGGTAAGAACCCTAACTCTTCCATTGAAAATGTGTTGCTTGCTGAGGGTTTGAAACATAACTTGCTTAGTATTAGCCAATTATGTGATAAAGGAAATAAAGTTATATTTGATTCAAACTGTTGCATAATTGAAGATAAAAATGACAAGCATGTTAAATTCATTGGTCATAGAGTAACCAACATCTATATGATTAGTCTTGATGATATATCTTCAAATGATGCGAAATGTCTTTTAAGTAAGAATGATGATTCATGGTTATGGCATAGGAGAATCGCACACATTCACATGGATCACTTAAAGAAGTTGGTCTCTAAAGAGCTAGTAATTGGACTACCCAAGCCTAATTTTATAAAAGATAAATTATGTGATGCATGTCAAAAGGGTAAACAAATAAAGGTCTCTTTTAAAGCGAAAAATATAGTTTCTACCACTAGACCTTTACAACTTTTGCACATGGATCTGTTTGGACCTTCTAGAACTATGAGCTTTGGTGGGAATTACTATGCTTTAGTAATTGTGGATGATTTTTCTAGGTTTACATGGACTTTATTTCTTGCAAATAAAAATGATGCATTTCTAGCTTTTAAAAGACTTGCCAAAATTATTCAAAATGAAAAAGGTTTTCAAATATCTTCTATAAGAAGTGACCACGGTGGCGAATTTGAAAACAATATTTTTGAAAATTACTATGATGAACATGGCATTAATCATAATTTATCTGCCCCTAGAACTCCGCAACAAAACGGAGTTGTAGAAAGGAAAAACCGTTCTTTAGAAGAAATGGCGAGAACTATGCTTAATGAGGCTGCTCTTCCTAAATACTTTTGGGCGGATCTTTGTAAGTACTGACTTGTTATGTAATGAACCGGGCTCTTATAAGGCCTATTTTAAAGAAAACCCCATATGAGTTGTATAAGGGAAGAAAGCCAAATGTCTCACATTTTCATGTTTTTGGTTGCAAATGTTTTGTTTTAAACAATGGAAAAGATAATTTAGGCAAGTTTGATGCTAAGTCTGATGAAGGTATATTTCTTGGCTATTCAAATCATAGTAAAGCTTTTCGTATTTACAATAAAAGAATAATGACTATTGAAGAATCTATACATGTTGCATTTGATGAAACTGATCCAAGTGGATCGAGAAAGGATCTTGTTATTGATGATGTTGCAGAAATCTTGGCGGAAACACATTTGGACAGTAAAGAAAAGGAAATCAAGGAAAGAGAGGATGAACTACGACAAGAGGATTCGCAAGCTTTGGAACTTCCCAAAGAATGACGAACTTCAAAATATCACTCCCTTGATCAAATTATCGGTGATGTATCTAAAGGTGTAAGTACTCGTAACTCTCTTAGAAATACCTGTAATCACTTAGCTTTTGTTTCTCAAATTGAACCTAAGGATTTAATTGAAGCTTTTGATGATGAACATTGGATCCTAGCTATGCATGAGGAATTAAATCAGTTTGAAAGAAATCAAGTTTGGGAATTAGTTGTTAGACCTAATAATCACCCTATAATTGGAACTAAATGGGTTTTTAGAAACAAACTTGATGAAAATGGGTTAATAACTAGAAACAAAGCTAGATTGGTTGCTAAAGGGTATAATCAAGAAGAAGGAATAGACTATGAAGAAACCTATGCACCTGTAGCTAGATTAGAAGCTATTAGAATGTTATTTGCTTATGCTTGCATCATGGATTTCAAATTATATCAAATGGATGTCAAGAGTGCTTTTCTGAATGGTTTTATTCAAGAGGAGGTATACGTTGAACAACCTCCAGGCTTTGAAAATCATGAGCGCCCAACCATGTTTTTAAACTTAAAAAGGCTTTATATGGTTTAAAGCAAGCTCCTAGAGCTTGGTATGAAAGGTTGAGTAAGTTTCTTTTGGAAAATGGTTTTTCGAGAGGAAAAGTCGATACTACTCTTTTTATTAAAAATAAAAAGCATGACATTCTTCTTGTGCAAGTATATGTGGATGATATTATCTTCGGTGCTACTAATGAATCCCTTTGCAAAGATTTTTCTAAGTCAATGCAGAATGAGTTTGAAATGTCAATGATGGGAGAATTAAACTTCTTCCTCGGACTTCAAATCAAACAAACGGACGAAGGGACTTTCATAAGTCAAACAAAATACTGCAAGGAATTATTGAAGCGATTTAAAATGGAAAACGCTAAACACATGGCCACTCCGATGGGCACGTCTTGCTACTTGGACAAAGATGAAAGAGGTAAATCAGTAGAAATAACAAAATATAGAGGTATGATCGGATCTTTCCTGTATCTTACTGCTAGTAGGCCCGATATTATGTTTAGTGTATGCATGTGTGCTAGATATCAAGCAAACCCTAAGGAATCTCACTTAAGTGCTGTCAAACGTATAATGAAATACCTAGTAGGCACTTCACAAATGGGCTTGTGGTATCCTAAGGGTGCCTCTTGTAGCCTGATAGGCTATTCTGACTCTGACTTTGCTGGGTGCAAATTGGACAGAAAAAGTACTAGTGGGACATGCCACTTGCTTGGTAGTTCTTTAGTTTCTTGGCACAAGAAGAAACAAAACATTAAGTGTGGCTTTGTCTCATCCGAATTTGAATATGTTGCAGCCGGGAGTTGCTGCGCTCAAATCCTTTGGATGAAGCAACAACTCTTAGACTACGGTCTTCAGCTTGATCACATCCCAATAAGATGTGATAACACTAATGCAATAAATATCTCGAAAAATCCTATACTGCATTCTAGAACAAAGCATATAGAGATAAGACACCACTTTATCAGAGATCACATACAAAAAGGGGATTGCATTCTTGAATTTGTTGAAACATCTAAGCAACTTGCAGATATATTCACTAAACCCCTAGCAAAAGAAGTATTTTATTATATAAGAGGAGAATTAGGGATAATTGATCAATCCAACATTTAAATGCTTATTATTTGCTTAAACTTATGTTTAATTCTTCTTAAATCTTTACTGACTTGAGCATCGGAGTTTTCCCAAAATCTTTTTTGCAAGTACTTCATCAACTGGTAAGCGTTTATCTTTCAAAATTACATTTTCTGGACATCTATAAGTGCTTTTCTTGCTTAGTTATTCGAATATCACGTGAAAATATTCGAATACCTTTCTATTTTATGAATAAACCTGCGTTTTTTTGCTTAAGGCATTCGAATACCCTAAAGGGCCATTCGAATACCCAGAGACCTTTATGTGTCAGTCCACGGAACAGCTCTCTGGAGCATTCGAATACCATTAGGGTTATTCGAATACCCAGATGTTTCCTGTCTCTTTTTTTCTCAAGAGTATTCGAATACCATTATGTTGTATTCGAATACCTAATTCCTTAGCCTGCTCCTCTGTCTCTGGATTATTCGAGTGCTTTCAGTCCGTCTCTGGAGTATTCGAATACTTCATGAAGCATTTGAATACCTTTTAAAGTATTCGAATACCTTTATGTGGCAGCCAAGCTTTTTCTGGTATTTTATTCGAATACCTGGTGTGGTATTCGAATACCCCCTGTCTGGAGGCTGCGTCTGTTGGGTTCTCCCATTCGAATGCCCTCTCCCCTCCTTTATATAACCCTTTTCCCTTCGTATCCGAATACACCTCTCCTTTTCTATCCCCACCTTCAAAACTTTTGGTTTTCCCTCCTCCATAACCTCCCTCTCTCACGGTTTCTGCCCTTCCTCCTCTCCTTTCCTCCATGGCCTCATCCTCTTCTCGCTCTAAGCGTCCTCGTACGAAGACGGCTCCGTTCAACAACCCGTTGGACCTTCGCAGGCTCTCCTCTAATGAGCAACAGCTCGGGCGCTTCATTACACACTTTCGAGAGCGCAACTTGGTGCATCCTAAGTACCTCGACTTGGGGTTCTTCGAACGAGAAGGTGGTTTCGACTTTCTCAACCGGCTAAGCCACCAAGGTGTTCTTCGCTTCTGCTCCTTCTCTGCTCCGTTGTATCCCGACCTCGTCAAAATGTTCTACTGCAATCTGAAGATCGAAGGTCAGGAACTACACTCCAGCATCTGCGATCAAAACATCGTGATCACACCCGGCGATTGGGTTCAGATGTTTGGCTTATCGTCCACTGGCCACTTTGCTGACGAAGATTCTCTCCTCCAACTCTTCGACAAGGACCAAGCAATTGAGGATGTTCTTCGCCCTAGATTGGCTTTACCTTCGACTCAAAAAGGAGTCAAAGGGGGCATGATGAAGAGCCAGGACAGGCTCCTCCACTATGCCTATGTCCACATCCTCGCTCCTAGAGGTGGGAACTACACCTACATGAGTGAAGATGACGTGTTTATGCTATGGGTTCTCAAGCAAGGCCATCAGATCAACTGGCCCATCTTCATTATGAAGCACATGATGAGGGCACGAGGTAAAGAGCAGTGTGAACTTCCCTACGGCGTAATCCTCACTGCCTTCTTAGGCAAGTATCCACACATTTTGGAAACCGAGCGTGCGACCCCGCTAACCCATCATCACGTCTTTGGTTCCTTTACTCTTAACAAAATGAATATGATCAGGACTGATGAAGGATGGGTGTTCCCAGTGGAAGTTGATGATGAAGACAACGACCCCTCGCGCCCCGCTGCCGCCGCCGCTCTTCGATGTTCCCGCTCCTGTCACGAATGAGCAACTTCTGGCTACCCTGTTGGATAACAGGAACTACATGGAGAACATTTTCACTATTTTGTTCGACAGAATCGCTGGTGTTGAGCGTGAACAGGCTGCCCTTTGAGCCCTGCTGTCTGGTAATGACCCTGTCTCTCCTCCTCCACCATCTGATGCCTACTTCTAGGACTTGCTTAGTCTTAGGACTAGTCGCTTATGTTCTGTTTTTAGCTGTCTATTGTCTTGTTGCCCTTTCATTAATTTTGTATATGTGCTTGCCACTTTCATTAAATGCAATGAGCATTGTTTTCTTGTTAATTATAATTGTTTATCTCATATATATCACTATGCTTCATTCGTTAAATATATCCTTTTTGATCATGTCAAAAGGGGGAGAAAAATAATAATCCCCATTCGAGAAAAGAAAGGTTTAACACTGGCTCTTGGATTCCAAAAGCAAGGGGGAGATTATGCTTGCTTTGTTTATATGAACTAATGCTTTTCCCACTGTTAGTTTGTCATCATCAAAAAGGGGGAGAATGTGATTACCATGCAACATTGATGATGAGTTTTGATGATAACAAATAATGGAGATGATGAGATGATGAGAAGATCAAGTCCAAGTTGTTCAAGCTTAGCTTTAGGACTTAGGATCTATATTGTACAGAGCTCTCATAGGATATCTCAGTGTTTTAGTCAAAAGATCTAAAAACATGCTTTCTCACAAATCAAATTAAAGTTCTTAAATTGATCAAAGAGTTTGTGAAAATTAGAAATCACCTATTCTGTTTTCTAAAGATGTTTATCACGTTTTCAAACAAAAGCATTCGAATAATCTTAGAATCATTCGAATACAGTCTGCTGAAATAGCCTCTCCAAATGTGTTTGTTTATTAAGGCATTCGAATACCCCTTGAGGCATTCGAATACAACGCGTTTTTTATAAAGGTATTCGAATACCATGTAAAGCATTCGAATACACCCTTTTAAAAGGCTTTAACAAACGTGTTTTCAGCTAAAGGCATTCGAATACCGTGATATGGTATTCAAATAACATGGGTCTATTTTGTTGTTTTATACACTGATATAAAAGGTATTCGAATACCTTATAACAGCATTTGAATACTTTAAGCTTAAACCATTTATATATATATATATCAGTGGTATTCGAATACCACAGTGTTGTATTCAAATAACCCACGTTTTTCAGCTTCTGTTTTTGAAATTGATACGCAACGGAATTATGCATTAATTATGTAATCAATTTCTCCAGCAAAATTTTCTGATCAGAGGCTCTATAAATAGAGACCTCCCTCACGGCTGCAAATATACCAATCCTTGAATCTTTTTTTTTGAACTGTGTTAAAATACTGTTTGCATACTCTCTCTTTTTCTCTCTGTGCTCTTTTGGTAAAATTCTGAGATATTGTTAGAGAGCTCTATAGTGCTTCAATTTATATTACTTACTCTGAGTGAGAGTTTCTCTTCATCTATTTTTCTAATATTTTGTATCGAGGGTGAGGTATCCTTCAAGGTTTGTATAAGGGTGAGGTATCCCTGCAGGCTGAGACTTTAGCACAAGGGTATAGTGTCCCTGTGTGTGAAAAGTGCTCTATTTTGTAACGGTAGCAAGCACCTATTGAAGCTTGTATACTTAGTGAAAAATCTCGACTTTCGAGGACTGGACGTAGACCACAAGTGGGTTAGTGGTCGAACCAGGATAAATACTGTGTCTGCTTCTCTTTTCCCTAATCTCTTTATTTTATACAATTTATTTTATTGCACTTTTATTTTACGCTATTCTTTAGTGTTTATTTTCTTCTTCTCATTCTTTCTGTGCATTTATTTATTAAGCCTTTGATATTCGTTTTAATTAAAAAAGAGGTTTTGTGAAAAAGTTTTTATACTCAATTCACCCCCCCTTTTGAGTACTGGAAGCCACTTGGTAACACTTGGCACAACAACTCAAGATAAAAAAAATGCAAGCCCTTTACCCCAAGAAAACTCATTTTTCAATCACTAAAATCCATGAAAATCAAAAACATATTCTTGATCTAGGCAATAACCACATTCAACTAAGCCATTAACAAGCTCAAAAGGAGAGGAACCAAGCATAGAAATCATGAAAAATACTCAAAACCCCTTCACGATTTTTCTCCAAAAATGTGTAGCAAAGTGGAAGAAAAGAAATATGAAGTAATGGAAGCTAACCCCCTACCTCACATGGAGTGCTTGGCCTTCAAGTCATGGTCCTTGATTTCCTTTCTTTCCCCTCCATTTCTCCTCCTTCTTCTCCCCCTTTTCTTCCCTTATTTTTTGCCCCTATTTTCTGATGCTGGAGCATGCGTACGTGAGAGAAAGAAGTGAGAAATCTCACTTTAAAAGACTGAGCATTTAAGGGCAATTTTGTCCTTTCACATAACTCATATCTCCTAAGAATACTTTAATATTTTAAAGTTGAGTTTTAAAGTATCCATAAGTATTAGAGAAAATTTTAGGACTCATCTTAGTCCTCAAATCCATTTTTTCATAACTTTTCATATACTACTATTTATCAGTTAAACTTTATTTTAAATTAAACCACAGATTAAGTAATTATGCTTACTGATACTTGTTTTAGTTGGTATTTTATACTAAAATATTTTCCATGTCATATTTACCATCTCCAAATATGTTCATAATTTTTTAAGTTAATTAGCTATTCACTTTACTATTCACTTATTCCTTATTAGTATCCTTAAAAATATCAAATTTGCTCTATTGTTTCTCCAAAATTTTCTACAACTCTTATTGATTATTCTTAGCTAGGAAATAAATTTTTTATATTTATTTCTATCATATCAACTGATTCAGCAGATATTTTAATTATTCTATTGTATTCATTGTTGTAGAATTACGCTTAAACAAGTTTAAAAAATTATCTGAATTAATAGATAATTCTTACCAACCATACTGAGCTTCTGTAACTTTGATTAGAGCTATTAGGTAGGGAGGATGTTACAATTTGTCCCCGAACCACATCGTATTGGGAGAAGTCCCTCTCTGATAGCATTTGTAATGTCTCAAGATTGCCTGCAGGATCGATGAGTGTCCCCAAAAACCAACACAGGTCTTTTCAGAGTGCTTTGTCCTCACTCACACGCATCCTAAGAAACTTCTCATGAGGTCACCAATCTCACAAGTGCTCCAAGTCAAGCATGCTTAACTATGGAGTACTTATGTTCTTGGCTCCTAAAAAGAAAATGTATCTTATTTATATGGGTGGTGCTAATCAATTCCTTTAAGTCATCCTCAACTATGTAGTCTCATACCTGCACAGTCTCTGGATCCCTCTCATTCTGATATGTATTTAGTTCATTCATCTGTCCCTCTGCCTAGAAGCCTGCCAAGAGTCGCTCTTTGTCCGTGCTGCATCTTTTGCACCCGCAACCACTCTTCGCCCTCGTTGACCCCAGGTGTCACACATAGCATTCAATTAAATAATTGTCCATTTTAAAAAATAAAATAAATAAAAATCATCTGAACCAAAAGTATAAAGGAAAATAAGAAACTAATATCAACTACCAACAAAGTACCTTCGTTCGATATGAGACTTTGGTGTTAGCAGTTTTGTTACTTTGCCTTGTCAACACTAAAGTCTCACATCGAACAAAAGTACTTTGTTACCTTACTTAATTGCTTTATCTTACCAACACTAAAGTCTCACGTCGACTACTTTACAGATCAAAAACAAATATTTTACCTATAAATAAGCTAATTGAAACTAATGTCTCCCAATATTATGATACACTCTTTAGTATACATGTAAATTGTATGTGTCTTTGGGCGCCATTTCTCAAGAGATTCACGTTAAATGGGTTAAGTGCCCTGCACATGCAACGTGACATTTTTTTTAATTTTTTTCTTCACGTGGGAAATGTCAGCACGATTGGCGTATCCACGTTGAATACGCCAATACATGTGGCGTTTTCTACGTATAAACATCATCACCTATGGCGTTACCACGTGAAAAACGTCATACTTATTGGCGTATCCACGTGGGATGCTGGCGCATCCTAGTTAGCAGCGCCATATCCTTTAGCATAGTCTACGTAGAACGAAAAATAATAAAAAATTTTAACATGGCAAAAATAGTGGCAGTTTGATAAATAATTTGAAAAAAATGGTAATTTGGTAAATAAGTTTGCCACTTATGGCATATTGGTTAAAAAAAGCCTGTGTTTGTGTCGAACACATGAGGATGCACGTACGACACACGTCTTTTGCGAGTCTGAATGTGTCTGATTAAAAATATTATTTTTTGACTTAGACATATCTTGAATATGGCTCGGACACGTTTAGATACGTCACCAAAGCTTACCTCACACCAATATTCCCTCTAGTTAATTTTTTTTATGCACATGTACTTGTACATGATTAGTTTTATTAAGAGAAGTTGGTTTAGGAGATTTTTTAAAAAAATGTCAATAGAAATCATGCTCCATATTTTTTAAGAGGGGCTTACTAGGTAGCAAATATTGACACATATGATATATACTAAGATATTATAAATCTTTAAGCTTATAGAAATGATATTAATGAATTATGAATATATTTTCTTAAATTTTGTAATATATATATATATATATATATATATATGTCATACTTATGTCCTACAATTTTTTAAATTTGATGTGTCTCTGTATCTGTGTCCGTGTCTATGCTTCATAGAACGTTGCTTATCCAAAGAGCGAGTATCACTAACAGGCATTCACACTCGCAGGAAATGAAGGATTTTATATATCAATTCTATAAACCTAAATCAATTATAGATATAAGATTATAGCATATATAAACACATTATATTCAAGAAATTGATCAAGAATGTGTACCTGACATGATTCCGCAATCCATTGGTGTTTTGTGAATGGATCAAGAGAATTCGCGTGTGTGAGAGAAACTGCCCTCAATCCTGATAGGTTTTGTGTACGTAATGAAATCTGCCTAATGGGGAAGCAGTTTTTAACTTACCAGATGAGAGTAGGGACTTCTCAACGGGCTACCAAATGAATAGCCCAAACCCATCACAGGCCACTCACAACAAAAGCTCAATTACAATGTTCAGAAACTGACTAAGTGCTATATTATAAACATAATTCCATTATTAATATATATTAATGATTTAAACAATATTTTAATTATTGATTAATGCTAATCCACATAACATACATATATATATATATATATATATATATATATATTTGAATTAAAATTCAATAATTCTCCCACTTGGATAGCATTAGTCAATCATTAAAATATAAGAATCATTAACACTTGAATACCAACTATGGTCAAAGCATGTGTCAACCAACAGTCTTAGAAATATAAGCTTTAACACTGCAGAAATAGTATCTGATAGGGAAGTAGATCATACATGTTAAATACTCATGTTTCACATAAAGAATAATGAATATGGAAAAACATAATTAATTAAGAGAAATATGCAATCCAAGAATAGTCCAAGCATCTGAAATTGCTATAAGAGATATGATAATAAAAGTGACGTCATCTCATACATATCTCATAAGAATGACAAGAAGTAAATATAAAATTTCAGACTACCACTAATCCAAAACATCAAAAGACTCAACTAAACTCATATGAGCTACATGATTTTGAAAAGCTCCAACAGTCAAGCCTTTAGTTAGTGGATCTGCTAACATATTCTTTGTAGCAAGATGCTCAATTCGAGTCTGAAACTCCAGAATTTTCTCTCTAACAAATAGATATTTAATATCAAAATGCTTTGAGCGAGAAGAGCTTCTGTTGTTTTAAAAGAAGAGCTTCTGTTAATATCAAACAGAGTATTGTCGCAATATATCACAAGTGGCCTAGATATGATTTCAACAATGTGAAAGCCAGAGATTAAGTTTTTTAGCCACATAGCTTGACAAGTAGCCTCATAGCAAGCGACATACTCTACCTCCATAGTAGAAGTAGCTGTAAGAGTCTGTTTGACACTCTTCCAAGAGATAGCTCCTCCTGCCATCATAAAAATAGAGCCAGAAGTAGACTTTCGGTCATCAGGGCAACCTGCGAAATGAGAATCAGAATAACCAATGACCTGAAGTTGATCAGACTTCTTATAGGTCGACAAATACTTCTTATGGGTTTAAAGAAGCATGAGAGCTAGAGATTGAAGACAATTCATCATGCATAGCATTTAGCCAATCAGAAGCATGAGAGCTAGAGATTGCCTCCTTAAAAGTTATAGGATCATCGTCATCATGAATATCAAACTCGTGCTCCTGAAGATACACTACATAGTCATCTGGTATAGAAGGTCTGCGTACTCTCTGAGATCGTCTTAATGAGACTACTTCAGCAATGTCATCTGGTTCTTGTTCATCAGCTGGTGGTGCCACTAAATCATCTTCTCCTCGAAAAACCTGATCATCGTTATGATTGACTAGAACCATGATATCTGCAGGAAGTGAAACAGTCGGTATAGGAACAACAGTCCGATCTTCTTTAAGAGTGACTGGTCGTGGTGTATGGCTCCCACTATCCAAATCATCCTCAAAGAATATCGCTCAGTCAAACTCGATGACTCGCATGGAGTGAGAAGGACAATAGAATCTACAACCTCTGGAGCCCACGCAGTAGCCAATGAAGAAGCCGCTAACAGTCTTAAGATTAAGCTTTTTCTGCTGAGGATTATAAGGTCTAACTTCTGCCTTACAACCCCACACATGAAAGTGTTTCAAACTTGGATTTCTTCCAATCATCAGCTCATAGGGAGTTTTCAGTACAGATTTGCTGGGTACTTGATTAAGAATGTACACGGCAGTCTTCAAAACATCTTCCCAAAGAAAATCTGGCAATGACAAATGGCTCAACATGCATCTCACCATATCCATATACGTGCGGTTACATCTCTTTGCAACTCCATTCTGCTCAGGAGTACTAGCCATAATATATTGAGTTTCAATTCCACATTCATCGAGAAATCTGGTGAACGATCTTGGATTTCTTCCAGTTTCATCATATCTATCATAATACTCACCTCCTCTATCAAACTTCACATATTTGATCTTCTTTCCTGTCTTCAATTCACCAGTAGCCTTGATGGATCTGAAAGCATATAAAGAACTAGATTTTTCCTGGAGAAGATATATCCAACCGAATCTGGAGAAGTCATCTATAAAGGTAATAAAATACCTATATCCACCCATGGCAGTGGTTGTTATAGGTCCACACATGTCTGTGTGAATCAACTGTAGCACATCATCACACCCGTTCACTCCTTTATTCCTAGTTTTGGAAGTGAACTTGCCTTTAACACAATCAACGCAAGTGTCGAAATCAGATAAGTCAAGGTTATGAAGAATACCTTCCCTAATCAGTCTTTCAATTCGGGGCCTAGAGATGTACCCCAAACATCTATGCCATAGCATAGAAGAACTCTCATCAGTCCTACTACGCTTACTTCCAATGACGGAGTTAACAGACATATCATTCAAATTCAGCATATATAGCCCATCACACAAAACTCCTGAACCAATGACAACGGAATTAAAACAAACAACAACTTTTCCATTACCAAATTCAAAAGTGTAGCCATATCTATCCAAAGCTGAAACTGAAATTAAATTCTTTCTCATGGAAGGTACATAAACAACATCTTTCAACAATAAAGTATGTCCAAAAGGTAAGGTAACTACTCTTATTTCTTCCACTGATACTCTAGTTCCATCTCTCACAATGATCTTGGATTCAATATTACTTGACTTCCTCAGGCTTGTGAACCCCTGTAAAGAATTCACAATGTGAATAGTTGCACCTGAGTCAAACCACCAAGTATTGAGAGCAACATCAATCACATTTGATTCAAAACAAGCTAGAGCTAGGAGTGTACCTTGCTTCTCAAGTTTGATTGAAATAGTGCACTAACTTCATGATGTGCTCACGAACTCCACTAACACCATCATATTTAGTCTTCTCTATCAAAGAAAGATATTGCCCCTTCTGAGCTTTATCAAAAGTCGTGAATTTCTCACCAACAGATTTCAGAAATTTCGCAGCCTTCATTTTTATTAACTTTAATTTTGGGACAAATGATATGCTCATCTAAGTGTCTAGTTCATTGCTTTTTAAAAAAAAGAAAAAAAAAAGAAAAAAAAGAGACTTACATCAGGGCAAGTTTCTACCCTATTCAAGTTGGTCCCACACTGGGGCATTCTTCTCCCCGGTTCAATTCAGTCATAAACTGGGGCAAATTTCTACCCTGGTCAATTTTACCTATATTGGGGCAAATTTTTTTTGCTCAATTTGGCTTTACATCGGGGCAAACCTCTATCCTATTCAATTCGACTCTAAACCGGGGCAATTTTTTTTAGTTTGATTTGGCCCTACACTAGGGCAACTTCGTGACTTACACTGGGATAATTTTGTTCATAAATGACATTCCTTGAGTCAAATTCATTTGATACCCTACAAGAGGACAAATTTTTGTAGATACCTGATAAAACAATGGTCATGATGTCCAGTTGTCGAGTCAAGATCAATCATGTCCATGCGAGGGCAAAAAAAAAATAGAGAAAAAAAGTTTTGGCTTTCTTGCTATTCTACTCCTTATCCTTTGTAAATGTCCTTTGTATAGTCATACTTCTAAAATTAGTCTGGAAGTTGTTCACTTAGTAAATTCCTTATTTGTTACACTTTTGAATTCATGTCTGTCTGTTACGTAATGCTTTAGGTAAAGTGAACATGAGTACAACACTATGATTTGACCATCTGATGGCAATCCCTTGATGAACAATTCAGATCGAAGAGAACTTGGAAACCCCAATTGATGAAAGAGGAGGTAACCAAGAGAAAAAAAAAGCGAAAATAGAAAAAAAGCTCGTTAGGTTGAAAACCCAAGAGGGCGACCTAAGCAAAAGTAAAAAAAAGAAAAGGGAAAAGAGCCCGTTAGTTTGAAAACTCGAAAGGGCGGTCTAAGCAAAAGTTAGGGTAAACAAATATACAAAATCTCAAAGAAAGTTACCCTGAAACGCCTTGAAGGGTACACCAAACTGGGTAAATTTTGAATTGCATTTGATCAGCTACACAAGGGCAATTTCATTTGCATTCAGTTGGCCATACTAAGGCAAAATTTTCTTTTAAGGACTCAGTCAAGCAAGGGATCAAAGGACCTTTAATAAAAGAGAAAGAAAAAAAAAAAAAAGAGGAAAAGGAAAAGAAAAAAAAAAGAGAGAGAAGGAAATAGAGAGAAAAGATGTGTTGAAAGAAGTAGCAACAAAGACATCGGTTGAGAGACAAAGCGGTTGCAGGGAATCAACTAGATGAGAGACAAAGTTAAATACTGGAGCAAAAATTTGCTCTCAAGGAATCAGCCAAACAAGGGTTCATCTCATTTCTAAAAAGGAGAGCTGAGAGTGAAAAATAAAAAATACAGAAAGAAATAAGAAGAAGAAGGAAAGAACTGAAGGTTCTAAGGAAGAAAGGCACGTGAACAAGGGGTTTGATTGATCAAAGTTTTCCAAATAGAGGGGAAAACTAAAAAGAAGAAAAAGAAAAGAAAAGATGATAGTGAGTATTTTGAAGAAAGCGCATCACAAAGTTCATCCATATTGAAAGTCGAAAGAAGAACATGAAAGCAAGTTTTAGTTGCATAAGCTTTCTCGAGGAAGCGCGTGGTTCAAAGAAACTTTTCAAAGATACTTCTTGAAAAAAATCCAAGTCATTGACTTGATGACTAAATTTTTTTTTCAGATCCATGGCCTGATGATGTGTCAAAAAAAGCAAAAAAGGAGAAAAAAGGAAAACATAGGAAGGTTTCATATCATTTAACTTTTGATCACATTACTTAAAAAAAAGGAAAAAAGATAAAAAGGAAAAGCAAAAAAGAAGAAAAAAAAGAAGAAAGAAAAAGAAAAGGAAAAGGAAAAGGAAAAAGAAAGAAAAGAAAAAGAGAGAGAAAAAGAGAAAAAAAAAAGAGGTTGAATTTTTCAGAAAAAAAAAAGCAAACACAGATCAAACAAAAACAAAAATAAAAATAATGCTTTTAAAGAAAAATGTGTTTTCTAATTTTGAACACATCTGCTCCTCGTATTGCTTTTTAAATTTCGGGCACCAGATACCTAATGTCTTTTCAAATTCTGGGTCAAGCCCATTGTCTTTTAAATTTCGGGATGTCAGATGCCCAATGTCTTTAAAATTCTGAGTCAAGCCTATTGTCTTTTAAATTTCGGGACACCAGATACCCACTATCATTGCTTTTGGGACACCAAATGTCCATTGCCTTTTAAATTTTGGGACAACAGATACCCACTGCCTTTCACATTTCGGGACGTCAGATGCCCAATGTCTTTTAAATTCCGGGTCAAGCCCATTGTCTTTTAAATTTTGGGACACCAGATACCCACTTCATTTTAAATTTCGGGACACCAGATACTCACCGTCTTTCAAATTTCGGGACACCAGATACCCACTGTCTTTTAAATTTTGGGACACCAGATGCCCACTGTCTTTTAAATTTCGGGACACAGAAGCCCACCGTCACTCCATGCACTTTATTGTTCTTGTTTTAATTTGCATCTTATAAATTACCAGACAAAATTGGAGTTTATGTCTTTACTCATTTCTTACGACGATAATATGAAAAACCACAGTTTTTCTTATTATCTAATAAGAAACAAGTAAAGATGGGCAACTGTGAACATTCAATTTTGATCGGACTTTAAAAAAAATTAAAAAAATAATAATAAAATAAAATAAAATAAAAAACAATAAACAATAAACAAAATAGAAAAAAAAAGTCACACTCACTCACTCCACTTTCACGTTCTCACCTCACTTTCCAACACACACACAACACACTTTGCTTTTATTATCCCTCTAGCCATACTATCACTGCTACACCCAAGACATACACAGAGAGCACTCACTTTTTATTATTATTATTTTCTAACCATACCCCACGAGACACACACCCACTCCCCGACACAATTTCACCCACTCACGTTCGCATCCTAAATTTCCTTCACACACTCACCTACTGCACACACACACCATTCACTTCTTAAAACCATATATACATTGATTGTCTGGGAGGATAGAGAGGACCGACTACCATTTTTGGATCAGGGGGAATTTTTCTTTTCAGACAGAGAGCAACATGAGGTCCAACACTCACCTTCATCCTCCTCATCTTCTACCTCCATCTCCACGTACCAGGGGGCTCTCTAAGCTCCAACCGTGAGCATTCTTCACCAATGTGAACCCATACCCTTCATCTCTGCCACCCACCATACCTTCCTCCAAGGGGGATTCTCTGCTTTTTCTATAATCATCATCATCTCATTTCCCTTCACTACCAACCGTGACTATCTTCAACTTTTAGCTTCCAGCTCCCATTCACGTCAAAACCACCTGCCATTAGTTCACGACCACCACATCCTCCCAACCGTGACCCGTTGCTTTCACCTTCATCATCCTCGTCCAAACCATCACAAACACCATCCATCCTTACCCAACCGTGAAAAAGAGCCACCACAACACCAAGCTTCTCACCCATATCAAACCACCTTCACATCCAAAACCCAAAACCATCACTACCTCCTCCAAAGCAAAAAAAAAAAACTCCTCCGCACGATGCCCTCACCTGCGAACCACTCCTCTGAACTGAAACCACCTAGCTGTGCCTAACCGACTCGAATTTGCACTGCTCGGATCTGCCATCACGAAAATCGATGCTCAGATCTGTCATCGCGAAAACTCAGCCCCCTTCGCGCCTCTGTCTGGCCGCAGCTTCACTCGAATCAAACCGCAAACCACGCAGATCCAAGCTCGTCGGAACCAGTGATCCAGATCGCGGTACTGTTACGTCGCCTGAACCCGACCGACGGCATCAGCCGTTCACCACCATTCCAAGCGTTTGTAACACCCTTTTTGTTCTTTGTTCTGTGTTTTTGTTTGAGAGACTAAATGTCTCTTCGTTTTTTTATTGACTTATAGTTTCAAAAAAAATCTAAAAAAGCTAAAATAATTCTGAAAGCTTTCCTCTTTTGTTGTTGTTGTTTTGGGGTGGGGTTAGCTTTCTTTATTTTGGGCTTTTTAGTTGGGTTGGATAGAATTGTTTAGTTTTTTTTATTAGAGATCTTATAATTCTTTGAGTTGGACATAATTTTTTTTAGAAACAAAAACATACATATATTTTAAAATAAAAAATAAAAAATAAAAATAAAAATGATAGTAACAAAAAAAAAATCATCTTAAGTTTGCTTTGTTGGCTTTTAGTGAGTTTTTGCTTCTGCCATTGTGTTTAATCTCGATACCAACATTATCTTTTATTAATTGTTGATTTTATAATCTTTTTAGATAAAAACTTTAAAATAATTGAACTAGTTTTAGAAAAATAAAATGAGATTAACTGAGTTGTGACAGCTTGTTAATCTTATAATTTTTATAATCATATGAGTTTTGACAGCTTGATGATTCAAATTATTATTATTTAAAAAAACATAAGTGATAAAAAATATTTAATTTTTTTTAGAAAGAATAAAATAAGATTAGCTGAGTTGTGACAGCTTGTTAATTTTATAATCATTTGAGTTGCAATAACTTAATGATTCAATGAGTGACGTCTTCAGCGTGATGCTGCGTTTCACCTATTCAAACATTGACATAATTAACAGAGTCGTGACAACTTGTTAATTCAATTTTTTTATAAAATATATTTTTTTAAAGAAAATCAATCAATCTACAATTATTTTCTAAAGGACTACGTGACTTTGAGTTCCTCACTGCGTCCGAGGATACGCAGGAGCAGAATCTCTATTCTGTCAAGCTAAAACTAATTTTTATAATTTATTTGTTAATTTATTTTTATGTTTTTAAAATAGGTAAAATAAATATTTTCAAGAGTTATTAAAAATTGCACAATTGACTTAAGGTAGCCGTCTTAAGACGGATGTATTAGGGGTGCTGTGGGGTTAAATCTTCACCCTTCCCTATGCATAATCGACTCCCGAATCTAATCTGGTTTCAAAGACCATTTTTTTTAGGTTTTTCAATTTTTCCTTGATTTAAATAAAATTGGTGGCGACTCCTAAAAACAAACAAAAATTTATATTTTATTTTTCGTCGCTCCCGCCACGATCACGGTCGCGACAACAACAATTGCAAGTGTGTCACCAGAGCGATTTCTCTTTCTTTGAAGATTTTAATTCAGTATAGAAGAAGTTGGTTGCTTAGCCAAAGTTGGTATAGATTCAAGTGTATCAGAAATTGTCTCCTCAATAATATTTGAATTAACATTGTTTGTATTCTCTTCTTATTCAATCTCTTTCATGGCTTCAGCACCAGTCTCAGCACCATCTCCCGTAGCATGATCTTGTCCATAAATAGTAGCTAAATCTTCCTAATTTTTAATCTGTTTGTATTTATAACTACTTGCTTCTGGATGAGACTGAAAATAAATATACTAAGTAATACTATTTATGTATAAATATTAATATAAAAAATAAAAGTAAAGAAACCAAACTCAAGTTTAATACCTTGACATAATCTTCCCAAACTTGATCGCTATGAACTTGCATCATATTGCGATCCCAATCCCAACCAAAGTAGTGTCAAGCATGTTAGTAATGATAGCACAATGTTTATCCCAAGTTTTAAGGCGAGACACAATGTTATCCTTGGTTATTACAACGTTGCATTTTTCCTTTATGTCATTTATAGCTACAGTTATATGCAATTGATTTCCATCCATTAGGTACCTGATTTCCCAAGTTATGTTGTTCAACTAGAATACTTGTAAGAACACAGTCCATATCCTTTGTCCATTTTAGATATGACTTGGCCTTATCCTTATTTTTGCAAAATTTACCTTTCTCCATCAACTAGTAAATAAAACCAGGACAAATACAATTAAAAAATAATGCATAAAATAACTTAATAAGACAAAATTAGATATATTTACAACATAACATAATGTACTAATTAATATAACTTCTGCAAAAAGTCTTGCAATAAGTAAGGCAATATACAACAAGCATTGATAATTCGTACCTGTGTTTATAAATTATTATAATGACAATGCATATATCCCTTTTAAGAAAATAAACAAAGTTTAATTATACTTGAATTTTTATGTCAAAAAAAGATTGTGTACGCAATATAGCCCATCGTTTCTTTAGCAAGCCAAATGTTCTCTCTATTACATTTCTTGCTTAAGAATGAGGAATATTGAATAACTCTTTATATGTTCTTGGACTATTACCACATCTTGACCATTCATTAAGATGATAGCGTGTGGAACGATAAGGAGCTAGAAATCTAGGGCCATTGGTATATCATGCATCTACTAAATAATATCTCCCTATAAAAATAGATAATTAATGTTAACTATTGAATGATTATAATTTAATACAACTATAAGTTTGAAATTGTCACCATTTGGTATTATAAATGGGTCTGCTCTTGACATGGCACTACGCAAAACTCTGGAGTCTGATGATGAACTTTCCCATCCAGGTAAGACATAAACAAACTTCATATTTCGATCACAAACTCCCAATACATTTGTAGTGATTTGTTGTTTCCTGTTCTTATATTTACCTTGGTCTTTAAATGGAACAGTAATTGCAACATGTGTTCCATCTAAGGTTCCAATACAATCCTGTTAATATATTAATATCAAATTTAGTGTATGACATTGTACTCAAATTAATTATTCTAACCAACATATTTCTTACCTTAAACCACTTCCACTTGCCATCTTCTATAACTTCAGTTGTAGGGTGTGAATATTTGATGTACTCTCTGGTTAGGTCAATAATTGCTCTAAGAACTTCACCAAAGCACCTACAACTGGTCTCTATAGAATGAATATAAGTACCTCCGAGAACTCTCATTTTTAGACCATGAGCTAAAATAACTAAAAACATTGCAACAGATTCTTCTACAGTTACATGACGAGTATCATGTAATCCTCTCTTTTCATGTAAAATGTTGCAAAGCTAAAAAAAGGCATGCTTAGTGACACATAATTGATTATAACAATTTTCATCATTACCATAATATAATCGTCTCAAAAGCATTTTTCTTTCCAAGTCATTGTCATTCTCCACTTTTAACTGTCTAGGTATGAATCCTTCATTATATCATAAAGTTATTGTGGCCACACTAATAGCAACTCTCTCTAAAATTCATTTTCTTTTTTTTTTTTGCTTGTCTCATATCTTCACTAGTTAATGAATTAGTTTCTAATATTCTTCCTGACATCTAAAAATTCAACCATAAAGCAAATGAATTTTAGGATTTACAACTTAGGACTTACAAATTAGAAAGGGCATTTCGTACAGGTACTTCAATTGTATTTCAGGATTTGTAAGATGATCTACAAGTCGTTAACATGCAGGTGCAATATTTAATATTGCTTTTGGAACAAGTATAACACACTTTGAAGTTTGAATACCCCAATCCCCAGTGGACCTTGATACGCTATACGACTATAGAAAATAAAGGCCAATTCTTGGCCGACTGGCCTAATTGGTGTATCAATTAGCCAGGGCTCAGGTAAACACAAATTCAGCCATAAACCAGTGATGGTAAGTTTAAAACTTCACATATATTAATTATTAATTTTAAAGTTGGAACATGGAGTTATTATTCTAAAATATGCTAGTTGCTAGATATGAAATCACCTTGTTACTCTCCTACAGTATCTTTTGCCCTGTTCCTAACTATACACAAATATTGATACTGGGTATGGAACAAACAATTCAAAACTGGGTATGAGAACAAACAATTCCTAGCTATACACATTATTATATGAATTTCATAGTAAAACAGAATAAGTGCCAACCATTTGACTATTGATGTTGACAAAATATCAAGCTGTTCAAACATTCATTGCATCACTCAAGTTAAGCAGTTTTGAAAATAAGCACAGAGTTTCTGGCTTCACCTAGTAGCTATTGAGACATTTCAATGTTGACAAGATTAATTGCCAGAATTGAAAGTTAAGGGGTCATGTGCATATACCAGATAGTCCAAACCTTTTTGTCATAGTAAAAAGATGTTCAAGTTCTTATATTCTTAATTCTCAAGAACAAGAATTCAACTCCTGATTTGACCAGAGATTGCTCCTTATAGTCAATTAAAATGTGTTTTTCTTGACATACAAGTCTTGCTTTTCTCTTAAACAAGCTGATTTTTCATTCGTGTTGTACTTGTAGAGATGCAAATTTAGTTCAAAGAATTGGAGCTGCAACATCACTTGAACTTAAAGCATGTGGAATTCACTATACTTTTGCTCCTTGTGCAGCAGTAAGGCATCATAATCAACCAGTCATTATCTATTTTGAATGAGCTATGTTGATAAACTACTGTTGTGGCTGTGTTCTGCAAATTGGCACTTCCATTTTACTATTAATACTTATTTCTGATTATATTGTATGTAATTGTTAAGGCTTGCTTGAAAGGAAAGTAGGAAACAATACAATTGAATTTTTAGGATTGCAGTAGTGACGGATCCAGAAAATTTAAGCAGTGGGGACAAAAGTAATACATAAATATAAAAATAAAAAAAAAAATATTAATACATAATGATAAAAGATCAATTTATAATTGTTTCTTTTATAGTGTAAATAATATTTTTATTATTAATATTGTCAAATAATTTTTTATTTATGTATGTATAAATGATCTTAATATTTAATTATGTGAGATATAGTTTAAAAAAATTATTATAAGGATTTTAACTTGTCTTATAATAAATTTACTTACTTACATATCATATGAGAATAAAGTTAAAAATATGAAAGGAAAAAAATATCAATTAATTATTGTAAGTAATAGAATTTTTTTAAAAATGAATAGGGACATATATCCCTAATATTATATAAATAGATCCATCCATACAAATATATATATAAGATCAAAGAAAAATTTACAAGTTGGGTGGGGGCATGTCCCTCCCCCCACACTTCAATACATGGATCCGTCCCTGGTAATACACTTTTACACTAACAATTAATAAATAATAAGTTCAGCAGCACAAACATAAAACTTCTAAAAAATCTGCAGGAAAATTGCAAAAAATTGCATACAAACATAACATCATAATTGCAGATCTGACAAGCTCCCTCATCTCTCTCACCCGTTCACCTCCAAGCACCAAACTTCTGCAATCTCCACTTTCACATTCTGCCAACCCCTCTCCTCACTCTTTCAGCAAACCCAAACCCAAACGCCTTCAACCACACATTTCTTTCTCGTACCTCACCTCTGCAACATGCAACATCTCCACACCCTCACGAAGCCTACCAACTCTAATGTGTTCCTCCTTCACTCACGCATGAAAACTCCATCCAAGACGCAAAGAGGACAGGCAGCAGCAAAAAGGACATAACAAAGATGATAGAGATAGTTCATACCTCATCAAAGTTGTTGGTGCTCATCTTCGTCTTTGAAGAAAATGGAGTGGAGCAGGAGAGGAACGACCACGTCTTTTTTGTTTTTCGACTAAAACTCGATTTTAATCTGAAGTGTGAAATTTACAATTTTTAGGGTATGAGTTAAGAATTAAAAATGAATTGAATTAGTTATTTTTTAATTTTATAGAATCGTGATATAAAATTATGATTTTAATTCAAAAAAGCTTTCAAATATAAAAATTAAAATTAATAGGCTCAATTTCAATTTTAAATATCAATTTCATACTCAGAAGCCAAATGTTAGATCAATTAACAAGTGTAAATGTTTTGTCCGAGAATAATTAGATCAATTGACAAGTGCGCGTAACAGCGAATGCTTTAATACTTAGACCAAACAAACTGAAAAGAGTGCTTCACAGCAACATATTTAAAAAAAAAAAGAAAAAGAAAAAAAGACAAGACTGTCATTACTCAGCTTCTGTCACAAAGGTGCCAAAAGCCGATGTCAGGAGCATAATACTAATATTTATCTTTTGATGACATATTACAAAATCGAGTAGAAAAAAAAAAAAAACAACATTTGGGATGCTAATTACGTCAACCCTCGTTAAGGTTTGTAGTATTTTCTGACCTTGGGATGCCCTTGTAAATCATTCTTATTAATTCAAAATATAATTTCAATTCTTCCGTATTCCGCCAGCATACTAATTCAAAACTTAAAAAAAAAATGGATATTTACAAAAATCAGATGACCAATAAAAAAATGTGTTGTACATATTATATATAGTAGAAAAACTGGGTTCAACCCTATGTTACAACAAAAATGACCTCATTAACAGTCATTTATGAGGCCAAAGAATATTGACTGACTTGTAAATGAATGTGCAATAAACAAATATTCAATTGCAATGATAATGGTAGCCTCCATGGCTTGCCTTACTGAATTCTGCAGCCTTGTTCCTCTGCTCGGAGAAATATCAGGCCTCTTCTAATCCTCTACAGGGAAACAAGAAGAGAAATGTTTTTACAGGATAACAAAGTATACCAATATAACTTCGGTAGTACCTATCCATAGAATAAAGCTAGAGAGTAAAATGCATTATCAGAAGATTGAATTCAACACCCCCCCTCTGGCTTATTCCTATATTCTAAAAAATGGCTCAATACCTCAGTGGTATCTCTTACGCGTAGGAGATCCAATCTTTCCGAAGGCCTCCGATTGGAAAGGGTAGCCAGCTGCAATCAAGCCTATATCAGTATATAGCATCAAAATAGCGGAAACTGATGTTTATACCAACAAAGAAAAAACTGATGTCAAGTCACAGATATGTAGTCACCCAAAAACTGAAGCGCTCAGGGTCTCGCGGTGAAGGCATCATTACTTCAACACTCAGGAGTCTCTCAAGTCTTCTTTGATCTGTATGATATTTCTGTAGTTTAGTACCGCAGCAGCCCATTGTCATTTGTAAAGGTGCAAAGAAGAAAAATAAGGTCATTCCCATTTGGTCAAATGGGATAACACAAACTATAGTGCTGGAAATAATTCTTCAGCATTTTTCTTTTCTTTTTTTTTTTGAGCAAAAGGAGAGATGACCCAAGTCTCGGTTTTTACTCAACATGTAATGTACAAAGAAATCCTAGGTAAACATTACATAATTATGGTTTAAAGATTACCTTGTCTTGCTGCTTCTTTAGCTCTTCTTATCCATGATCGAGCACTTTCTGCTGCATTATATGTTAATTCCTGTAACTGTAACAACTTTAAAAAAGTTATTACTTAGAAATATGGAAATTTGTTTCAATAATGGATTCAATATAAAGAGTCATCAGACTTATAGCTAAAGCTTAACATTTAAAAATAAGCATTGAGGAATTTAAATTTTTCAGGGTTCCATCATTTCATATTTTGGTCACAAAACATTGGTTTTCTTGCAACCTGTTGTAACCAAGACCAAGGTCAATCAAATTAGAAAAAATGCCTATTATTAAGGTAATATTCTAATACCCAAAAATGACATTTGCACACCCCAGCCCTAATAACATACGATATCATTCTTTACTTAAACCTACCAGTCTATAACGCATGATAGTATTCTTTACTAAAACCTACCAATCTATCTCGGAGGAAGCCTATACTGATTCAAGTTTTATATATCTTTGAAGGTCATATAAATTAGTATGGTATCCAACTTGACAGAAAGCTTACAAACAAATTCATGCCAAAATTACAATGAACTTACATTCTCTCTTTCTCTTGTCCCTTCTGGCGGCATAATATCCTGTATCCATTCAACCTCAGCAACACGATACCTGCATAAAACATTAAGATATAAAGCCATACTAACATAAAATAAAAACTACCTGGAACCGTTTGGATATTCAGGGAGAATACCGAGAATAATCCTAGCTCAGTACAGGGATTCCAATGTCAAAATGGATTCCGTTGTAAGGAGCAAAGGTGTTTGTGTGCAGAGAATAATCAGAGAAGAGATAGAATTTTACTGAAATGATGAGGTGATGCTTTCATTGGCCACCTGGCTCTAATAATATTCAAGTTGGTTACAATTGCCTAACAGCAAAAGGCGTATTCTAACAAACTGTAGGACACCTCAGCTTGGGCATGACCGAAGCATGTGCTCACATCACAATTCACTAGTCATCATCTCTTACATAAAACTAGGAATGAAATAAAAAGCATATACTATGTATTATAAAGGGTCACAAATATGCTGTGACAATACCCGCCCCTATAAGCACACCCTTGACCTCAAGGGTGGAAGTGAGGAAACTTGTGAAGGAGGTCATAGTAAAACTCCCATGTAGCTTGATCACGAGGCAAATTCTTCCACTTAACCAGCACTTTTGTGGCAGCTATGCGGCCCCTCTTCACCATCTTTCGGTCTAATATCTCCTCTGGCTCCCCTTTTGCAGTAATGTCATTATGATCAGCAGGCAAAGGATGAATGGGGCTGTTAGCAGGATCCTCGCAAAGTTTTAGTTGTGAAACATGAAAAACATTATGAATTTCAGCTGCAGCAGGTAACTCTAACTGGTAAGCTGTCTGCCCAATACGATCCAGAACCTTAAATGGACCATAATACTTTGGTAACAGCTTGTGGAAGGTAGTATGACGCATGGAATGCTGCCTGTAAGGCTGCAGCTTCAAGTAAACAAAATCACCAATAGAAAAGACTCTGCCACTGCGATGTTTGTTGGCTTGTTGGGACATGCGATTTTGGGCACGCAACAAGTGAAATTGCAAGAGTTTAATAGAAGCCTCTCTAGCCATTAAAGATCTGTCAACTGCTGCATTAGTGGATTCCCCAGGTAAATAAGGGAGGTGTATAAGAGGAGCTTGACCATAAACTACTTCATACGGAGTAGTTTGAATTGCAGTGTGAAAATTTGTATTCTACCACCATTCAACTAGAGAAAGCCAATGAGACCAAGAGGATGGCTTCTCAGAACACATGCAACGAAGGTAAGTCTCAAGACATTTATTGACAACCTTGGTTTGGCCATCGGATTGAGGATGGTAAGCTGTAGACTTGTTCAATGCCACCCCTTGGAGTTGAAAGAGATCACTCCAAACCTTACTAAGAAAAATGGGATCCCTATCACTTGTAATGGAAGTAGGCATGCCATGTAATTTAAAGATGTTATCTAGGAAAACTTGAGCAACCTCAAGTGCTGTGTAAGGGTGTGAAAGTGGCAGAAAATGGGCATACTTGCTCAATCGGTCTACAACCACTAGGATGACTTGCTTCCCAGCAGATGAAGGAAGGCCCTCGATAAAGTCCATGCTAATAGTATCCCAAATCCTATTAGGGATTGGAAGAGGCTGTAATAGACCCGGAGAAGCAGCCAAGTCTGGTTTACATTTCTGGCAAATATCACATTTTTTGACATATTACTGAATGTCCTTGAGCATGCCCCTCCAAAAGAATAAAGATTTAACTCTTGCTACTATTACATCGCTTCCAGAATGGCCTCCTAATGGGGAATCATGCAGCCACTTGAGAATGACATCTTTTAGTGCTAAGTCCTCACCAATAACCAACTTGCCTTTTCTTCTCAACTCCTCTCGATGCCTGTGAATTTAGGATGAGAAGTAGGATTCTGTTTTAAGTCGGAAATAAGTCGCTGCAACTTAGAGTCTGAAAGCCAAACAGCTTTAATTTGGTCCAACAATCCTTGTTGAGCATTGTCTAACATCAAAGGTAATAATTCGGCCCCAGTATTTCTTCAAAGAGCATCAGCTGCTATATTAGTCACTCCTTCCTTGTATTGAATAACGAAATCAAAGCCCATGCGTTTAGAAATCCATACCTGCTGAAAGGGAGTGTTGAGCCTTTGTTCCAGCAAAAACTTAATGCTTTTCTGATCAGTCTTAATCACAAAAGGACCATGTGACAGATAGGTTCCCCATTTCTGGATGGCATACACAATAGCAAGGAGCTCCCTCTCATAAATGGACATGGGCTGTTGTTTGGGACCAAGAGATTTACTAATATAGGCAATAAGGTGATTATCTTGCATCAAGACAGCACCAATACCTTTGCCCGAAGCATCAGTTTCAACCACAAATGGTTTGGAGAAATTTGGAAGCGCCAAAACAGGTGCTGTAACTAAGGCCTGCTTTAGAGTTTGGAAAGCCTCAAGAGACTCTTCAGACCAAGTAAATCCCTCCTTCTTAAGCATGTCAGTTAAAGGCTTGGCAATTTTGCCAAAATTAGAGACAAATCTTTGATAATAGCCAGCTAAACCTAGAAAAGCTCTCAACTGTTTGAGGTTTTGAGGTTGTGGCCAATCTGCCACTGCTGAAATCTTGGAGGGATCGGTGGACACTCCCTCTTTAGTGATAAAGTGTCCAAGGTATTCCACTCTTACAATAGCAAAGCTGCACTTTTCCCTATTGACAAAGAGCTTATGGTCCCGAATAGTTTGAAATACCAATTGTAGATGAGAAACATGATCTTTGACAGTGGGGCTGTAAATCAATATGTCATCAAAGAAGATTATGACAAACCTTCGCAAATAAGGATGGAAGATGTGGTTCATAAGAGCCTGAAAGGTGGCAGGTGCATTGGTGAGCCCAAATGGCATCACAAGGTACTCAAAGTGGCCTGCATGAGTTTTAAAAGCAGTTTTGTATTCTTCCCCTGCTTTCATTCTGACTTGATGATAACTGGACTTCAAATCAAGCTTAGAAAAGATAGTAGCACCATATAACTCATCCATTAAGTCTTCTATGAGTGGAATTGGGAACCTATCTTTAATGGTAAATTGGTTGAGCCTCCTATAATCAACACACAGCCTCCAAGAACCACATTTTTTTCTTACTAACACAGCTGGAGAAGCAAAAGGGCTATTGCTATGCTGAATGATTCCCTGCCGTAGCATATCCTCTACAAGGTTGTCTACAATGTCTTTTTGAATGATGGAGTATCTGTAAGGCCTCAAGTTAAACGGGTTGGTACCCTCCTTCAAAGGAATACAATGGTCAAAACCCGATCTAGAAGGAGGTAGTTCAGCTGGTTCCCCAAAAATGTCTGCATATTCATCAATCAAGAGCTTAATATCAATTGGCAGCTGCTGTGCCGTGGCTAACATAGCCTGCATTTGGCAAGAAGGCACCTCCACATGATTGTCAAATTGATCCATGTAAAAAAAACACATTTGAGCGCCCTGCTGTACTGCCTGAGAGAAGGATTTGTAATTAATTAGTTTGATACCCGAGGTCTTAGCGCCTCTAAGCACAAACTTCTTACCCTTGGTGGTAAACTCCATTTGTAGTTTAGAGAAATCCCACAAAATTGGACCCAAAGAGGTGAGCCATTGGATGCCTAAAATCAAATTATAGCACCCCAAGGGAAGAACAATGACATCAGCTGTGAAAGCTGTTTGCTGCAGCTGCCAAGTAAACCCTTTACACATGAAAGGAGCCTCTAATTTATTGCCACCCCCAGTTATGACTGCCAATGGGGAAATTTTCTCCAATTTGCAACCCAATTTCTTGGCCACATCCAAATCCAAGAAATTGTAGGTGCTGCCACTGTCAAGTAGAATATGCAACAATGTTTTGTTGTGCAGGCCAATCACTTTCATAGTTTGAAAACTAGAATTTCCTGTCATAGCATTCAAAGAAAGTTGAGGAGTCTCAACTGTAATATTGTCCACACCCTCCACTGCCGACTCAGTTTCGGCCTTGCCAGCTTCCTCATTAGGATCTTCCTCATCCAACTCCATCACCAATACCTGAGATCTCTTATGTTTCAACTGATGGCCAGGTGTAAAAGGCTCATCACAAAACATGCAGAGTCCCTTGGCCCTTCTCTCAGCCATCTTTGCAGCATTAAAGGTTCTAGGAATTCTGTTTAGCAAAGGTCTGGGGTTCTGATTTTGTGAAAGTGGGTTAGTGGAAAAAGGAGGTTTAGGAGGTGGGTTAGTGAATTTAGTGGGAAGGACCTGGCTGCGGCCACCATGCTTATTGACAGAAGCTTTGGAAGCTTCATGCAATTTCGCAAGGTTAGCTGAATGAGCAATGGAAGTGGGGTTGAACATCCTGACATGCATCTGGGTTTCATGTTCCAATCCAGCCAAGAAAATGCTCAAAGAGTGATCGGGAAGTAAGGCTACCTAAGTTAAGGTGAGCTCGAAATCATCCACATATTCCTGGATCTTGCCTGTGTGCTTCACTTGAATTAGAGCAGCGAATGGGTCATCATAAACTTCGCCAAATCGTTGAGCTACATCAACAGTGTATTGCGACCAGGAAGGATAGATGTCGAATTTTCTACGCATATAGTTGAGATGCCACTGCAGGGCAATCCCATCGAGGTGGATCGAGGCTAAACGAACCTTAGAATCTTCAGTTGTGCCATCCAGAGAAAAGAATTGGGTGCACTTATACAACCATTCTTTCATATTCTTACCATCAAACCGAGGGAATTCCACCTTAGAGATGCGAGTAGAGTAGGAGCTGTGGGTTTCAGTCCGATTGTCACGACGGGGGCCGCCATTACTGCTAGTGGAGAAACCGTCGTTGTTGTTCTGGGTGGATTGAGCTTGTAATAAGCTCCTGATTTCTTCCATTCCTGCATCCAGATGATCTAAACGGGCCATACTCGCATTGATGTGCTCCAATCGAGCATTAAACTCTTCTTGTTTCTTCTCGAGCTCAGCCATCGTAACCTGGCTACGAGTCGTAGCAGCCATTGCCGAAGAACCTACCTGGATCTTTGATACCAATTGATACGAACCTTAGGAGAACCACACCACAAAAGCTAGCCATTGTAGTTGGAGAGCCCAAGGCCATATAAATCTCATACTTCCGATGTGGGACTCAAGTCCCATACCTTGCAATTGGATCCTAACATTCCACCATGCTCCGCAGCCCCAGCGCCCACGCGGGCTGGCTGTGCACTAGCCCTCTGACTAGTCCCGGGCGAACGCTGCAATGCCGGCGTCACCACCCGCGCCGCTCGTTTGCAACTAAGAGACATGGTGGAAGGCTCTGATACCAATTGGAACCGTTTGGATATTCAGGGAGAATACCGAGAATAATCCTAGCTCAGAACAGGGATTCCAATGTCAGAATGGATTCCATTGTAAGGAGCAAAGGTGTTTGTGTGCAGAGAATAATCAGAGAAGAGATAGAATTTTACTGAAATGATGAGGTGATGATTTCATTGGCCACCTGGCTCTAATAATACTCAAGTTGGTTACAATTGCCTAACAACAAAAGGCATATTCTAACAAACTTTAGGACACCTCAGCCTGGGCATGACCGAAGCATGTGCTCACAATTCACTAGTCATCATCTCTTACATACAACTAGGAATGAAATAAAAAGCATATACTATGTATTATTAAGGGTCACAAATATGCTGTGACACTACCTGATCAACAGTGAGAGAATTTGATAAACATAACACCCAGTGACAACTCACCCATCTTGATCCCAAGAACGGATGATGCGAAATCTCCTGTGACTTTCAATCTGCACATAGTCGTACTTTCTTACACATTGAAATATTGGGGGAAAAATTAAGATAAATAATATCTAATTTAATAGAATACAGGTTTAAATAGAAATTTCTTAGGAGCCTGAAAAGTATGCTTGGACCATTAACACCAATCCAGCAGTGACAAAAATTAAAAAGAGAAACACCATTAATACTGAATCTTATAATGAACTTGCACAACTCATCAATTGTGCAAGAAATTCTTTAAACAAGCTAGAGTTACAGATTTCAATAAATTGCTTTCTGGATTCATCAAAACTTATCAGAAAACGGTGGGGTTAAAATTTTTTAACCATACGAGAGCCGTGTAGACAATCAGCATCATGACAAAATACAGCTTCTTTGCTTCATAATGGACAGTTGTACCGTTTATAATCAATAAATAAGCATTCTAACGAATCCCAGTTTTTAGTTTCAGAAAACTATTTGTTTGGATGTAGTTAGCCCTGATTCAGCTAACGCCAGTTCTGCAATATGTCTTCAACTACGTAAACCCGTGTACTGTTAATAAAAGGTAAGCCCTCCTAAATAAAGCTACATAATGGAAATCAAATGAAAAATTCTAGATCCTCTAGTTTATGGGTTTGGAAAAGTGACGATTTTAAAGGTAGGGAATATTTTGATCTTGTGTGAATCTCTTGTGATATGAAGAACTGCTAGAGATGCTCTTAGAAAATAGAGAAAGAACAATAAAAACAGCCTCCACCAAAAAAGAGTAAAGAGAAAAGTGTCTCTTTCTTGAAAGTCGAAAGCAAGACAAATTAATTGAAGTTCCAAACTTCATCTTCACCAATTAAGTATCATAACTAGAGCAGCGAAGTCCACATAAACACATAGGAATTCAGTTATATTTTCACCTCTATATAGAAACGACCATCTGGAAGGGGCTCACACCTAGACCATCAAATAAAAAAATAATTTATTAAAAGCATGTGGCGTACATGAGAAGGGTGGGGGAATATGTATTTGGGAATATTTTTTTCAGGAGAAAAGGGTGCCAAGCACCTACTCTGTGATTTCCACTTCACAGGCATACTCAGCTAAGGAACCTGTTGAAGACTCAATTATAACCTACAAGATTAATAGACAAGCCACACATAGTAACAAATGGATATGGTCAGCCCAATTACAACTTAAGCAGGAAAAGGGAAAGAAAGGGATAAGTGAAATAATCTACCATTCCCATCCGATGATTGCCTTCCATTATTCTTCTTACCTGTTTTTTTTTTTTTAAATAAAAATAAAAATAATGAAATCAGCGATATGATGACATTTAGACCTTTTTTTTTGGGTACAAAGGACCATTTAAATATAATACCATTTATCAATAAGAAAATGGATTACTTCCACAAATTAAATATGCTAAATAATTCCCATATTAGTGTCTCATGACAGCTTTTATGCAAATTTGAAACATACAAAGTTCACACACAATAGTCACCATTCCTTCCACTCCCCATCAAATGTTGCAATCATGTGCTATAAATATAAGGTCAATTAGCTTAACCAGAACCATTCAAAATTATTTCTAGAATCCCACCAGGTACTGAAGTTTTGAATAATATATTAAGAAAACAATGCCCTATGATGTATAATTATTTAAACTGGTGAAGAAAGCCAGAAATTCATATTTTTGCTTTCTCTTACGACACAAAAGCTAAATTCACATCAGCATTCTAACTGATTGACATCATTGGTTTTTAACTGTTTCAAACTACCCTCGCCCCGCCCGGTCTCCCTTCATTCAAACTGCTTCTATTTATTTGTGAAGAAAAAAGAAAATGGAAATGACATTATAAATATAGATACAATTAATTTAAACTTAAAAGTCCTTCTAGGAAAATGATAAGATAATTTGAGGAATTTTTCCTATATCAATTAGTATACTTGTTTTTTATCCAAAAAAAAAAGGTATACTTGTTATCAAGTACTAATTTTGTCATTATCTTAAAATCGTCACTAAAATTTATTGACTGAATTTGTAACTTTTAGATCTATCTACGCTTTATAACAATCTAACAATCAAAAAGAGAAGTTCCTTTTTTCTTATCAAGTACTCCTGATACATGTGTAATGTGTGGTGATTGCTCAGAATCAGTTCCTCACCTGTTCCTACATTATTTTGCTGTGCTTTCTTTATGGAATTCCTTATTTGGCACTTTCGGTGAATGTTGGATGTGTGCTAGGTCCCTAGACCAATTCTTTAATATTAGCTTCCATGGTTTTGGTAGAAGTAAAGAGGGTAAATTTTTTGTAGCAATGTGCAACCTATGCTAGCTACACTTTGGAGCTTTTGGTTGGAGCGGAACTCTTGTATTTTTAAGGAGGTTTCATTGGCACAACACTTGATTTGGGATAAGATTAGGTTTTTGGCATCTATTTGGTGGAAAGCACAAGGCCATTTTAATAGGGTTTCACTAACAGATATATTGAGGGATTGGGCAACTTTGTTCCGTTGAATTTCTCTTTTTTCTTGGTAGTTTTCTATTTTGCTCTTTTGTTTAGGAGGATTCCTTATCCTCCCTTCTCTTTGTAATTTTTCTCTTCGTTTGTAATTCAAAATATAATTATAATACTTTTATATAAAGAAATCATTTCATGATAAATGATCGTACATGAATAAGAATGTTCACAGTATTTATGTTACAACATGTTACATTTCTACATACATTTTTAATAATAACGACATTTTTTGTATATATAATATGTATCGAATTACATAAATGATTAGTATATTTTTTCAAATATTTATAATTAGTCAAATATTTTATTTCATATGAACCTGCATCCCCTTCCCAACTACTCACCAACATTTGGCAAATGGCACTAAAAAAAGCCCTGCTCTTTCTTAAAGACAAGCCGCAAAAAAACACATCAACTTGCACATTCAAGGTATATTAAAAATTAAAATTTTCTAGTGACCATCAGCATCAATTTAACAACTCACCATAAGTCTATACCGAGGCTCAAATATATTGAGTGGAAACTTTTGACATGGTATGACAACATCCATGACAAAAAGAGGGAGCAAATCTACACCAAAGTTGATTAAACTGTCATGCTCTTGCTTCCTTTCAGCATATTCCTCGGGATAGTTCTTCTGTATGATGTTCTTCAATGTCACACTGGAAACAGTTCACAGAAACATAAATTAAGTGAAATAAAAAAAAGAACCATGCATCAAATCTTTTAGAACTTTTACTTGACCACAACATCATAAACTGGATTCAATGAAATGCATCCTCATAAGCGCATAAAATATTCCTAGTATAGATATCAAAGGGCTTCACCAATCACCGAAAGCATATTGGAAACATGCATTTTTTTCTCAGTTTGGGCCTAAACAATGTCACATTTTTTGCAAGAAAAGTTGCTCAAGAAAGTAGTTTGTTACTGCCACGCATTTGGCACATGGGCTTGCAACATATTATAGTTAGAACCAATGAATAGCTATCCTGTAAAGAAAATAAGATGAAGGCAGAATTGTTTTCTGTTATGTTTTTAAATGTTTACAAGAAGGTAGTATATATAGGCAGTTTGTACATTAATCTAAGCCTAGGAAACAAGCAGAAACAAAGCTCTAAAAAATAAAGTCTACAAAAAACATGGTAGCCGTCCATCCATACTTCCAATGCACCGTCTATCTACACTTCCAAGGCACCATCCATCCACACTTCATATTTACATCTTGACATATCCTATTACCAATTATAATGAGAAAAACAAAGACAGCAATTCAAAGCTTTTCTATGGTTTTCTATATTGCATTGTGACATCTTATAGGCAACTCACCTGATGGAACACGTTCTAGGATTAATAAACAGAACTGTCCTGCACAATGGGCATCTGTTCCCTAACAAATAAGGACAAGAATCAACATAATATAGAGAATACGGATTCCCATGGAAAATATAACCAACAAAAGCTAATACTAACCACAATCCATTGACTGAAATAAACATGAACGGCAAAAAGAATGTCCACAAGGGGTTGTAATAGGTTCATACAGTAACTTCAGGCAGAGAGTGCAATCAAAGTCATCATTACGCTCTGGTTGTCCATGTGTACTCATCCCTGATGAACTTGATAACACTCTTTCCAAATTTTGAAGAGAAGCCCAAAGAGAATTACTACATGATATTTAAAAAAAAAAATTAAAAAGCACTCATATGTGATATAGTACAGTAAATGACTATTGCAAAAGCTTTATATTCTATAGTTCCATCAACATTTCTAAAAGAGATATACAACAACAACCAAGCCTTTTCCCACCAGGTGGGGTCGACTACATGGATCAAACGACGCTATTGTATCCTATCATAAAACAAGTCTTCAGAAATGTTATTCAAATCTAAATTTTTTTTAATCGTTTCACCTATAGTCTTTCTTGGTCTTCCTCTACCTCTAGCTATTGGGTTATTTTTCACCTGATCTACTCTTCTTACAGGATCTTCTTTTTACATGTCCAAACCACCTAAGGCGAGATTCTCTCATCTTTTCCACAATAGGTGCTACCCTTACTTTCTCTCTAATGCGTTCATTCATAATCCTATCTTGTCTTGTATGGCCACACATCCAACGCAACATCCTCATCTCCGCAACACTAATCTTATGCTCTTGTTGGCTTTTTACCGCCTCTTAAGATGGACAAACTGTTTACTGAATTGCTTGAGGAAAATAGCCTCAGCACCACTAATTATATATAAGATTTACAATCACTAATATTAGGAAACTATGTAACTAAGAAAACTAAATAATAGGACAGATATACAAATCAAGTCAGAAAATATACAACTCCTAAATAGATGAAATACTCCCTGATATTCTTCCTAAATAGGAGATACTCTCCAACACTCCCCCTCAAGCTCGAGCATACAAATCATATGCACCCAGCTTGTTACAAATGAACTGAATCTGAGGACCTCGGAGAGACTTTGTAAGGATATCCGCGAGCTGATCATTAGAGTTGACAAACTCAATAGTAATTTCCTTGGAGAGAACTTTCTTTCGGATAAAGTGATAATCAATTTCTATATATTTAGTTCTTTCATGAAAGATCGGGTTTGACGCAATGTGTAGAGCAGCTTGATTATCACAGTATCGTTTCATCTGATCAACACTTCCAAACTTGATGGAGACCAAGGAAGCTCAAGTGGAAGCCCAACGGGCCCAATGCCCAAAGATGCACTGCGAGGACTTGAAGGCCCAATGACAAGGTCAAGAGCTAAGAAGGCTAAGGAGTATTTGGACAAAGAAGTCAACCACTTTCTTTCACTCAAGCCCATTCCAAAAGAAGGAGCACTCAAGATGGTCCAAATGATCCAAGTTGATGAAAGGCCCAATTGTGGAGGCATGATTTCTTCTTAGTCAATTTTATTTAATTATGTATTTGAACCTTTTAATTTTCTCAGTTTTGATTCTTATTTTCTTTTTGGGATAATTTTGTAATAAGGGCCTATTGATTGGGCTTAACTTGCGCATAGCAGAGCTAGAGATAGATACTGCCTTCCAATTGGGTCTGAACCACATTTGCACTAGGATTAGGTTTAAAAATGCGCTAGCTTGCTGCCTCCTTTAGCTAGACCTAGCCGCATACCTAATGCCTATAAATAGGCTTGTGTTTACTGTATTTGACACTTTTTGGATTCAGAGAATAATATTGCACTCCTTTGTGAGTTTTGAGAGCATAGGCTTGTGTTTACTGTATTTGACACTTTTTGGATTCAGAGAATAATATTGCACTCCTTTGTGAGTTTTGAGAGCTTGGTTCTTATCAAAGGTTTCCTTACCTTTGTGGCGAATCTTCGCTTGACTTATCACTCTCCAAGAGTGTGGCATCTTCTTCCTTCTATTCCTTTTCTTTTTCCATCTTTTCCATTTTTTGTACTGTTCACACCACTGTTCACGTACTGTTCACCATTCATTTTTTTAATTCTTTAAAAAAACACGAAATCAACTCAAGGACGATCCGTAAAAACAATATGCATCTAACTTGGATCATATCATGTGGTATCTAGAGCCCGGATTTTAGAGTTGATAGAGTTCTTGTATTTTTTTTTTCTGTACTTGTTCTTATTGCTTTCCAAACATCAAACACCATTGCTTGAATGTCATAATTATACACAACCTTGATCATCATTGATCTGTGCCATTCCTAAAAATTGACAACATTCTTTACTTTCCATTCTTTACTTTTTGCCATTTAAATTCCAGTCCTTTTATTTTCTATCTTTAGTTTCTGTTCTTTAATTTTTGCGCAATATTTACAGTTTTGATCTTATCAACTCTATATTCATTGCTGTTATATGTTTTATAGCACCTTAATTTGAAAGGAAATTCCTAAATACACAATTGGGCATAACATTCAGAACTAAAATTGCAAGAACCAATTTTTTTTAAAGTGCAAAAAGAGAACAAGGGCGTGAAAAATAGTATAAAGAAAAAAAGAAAAAAAGGAAACTGCCCTTGCAGTTAAGCAAGATTAAGTTTGAATGCCTTGTGAATTTTATTAAGCGATGCTATTCTACATACCTTGCGCATTTTTTTTCTTCTTTTTTCTTTTGAGTTTTACCTTTCTTTTTAATTAGCTTTTCTTACTTGTCTTTTAAATTCCTTTGAGTTTTGTCTAGAGTTTCATTCTTTCTTCAATTTCTGAGTGCTTATTCTTGTGAGGACCGCTACCTTTGTAAGAGCTTCTAGTAATTGAAACGCGAGAGGGTTCATTTAAGAACTTGCAAAGAGAACTTGAGTGGTAAAAGGCAAGAGCGTTTTCATTAAACAAAAGCCTAATTGTGTGAAACACGAGTGGAATCAATCTAAGAGTGTATACACATGAAAAGAGTGAGTGAGGACCTTGTTTTATTGTGTTCACTAACTTGTTGATTTTGTACAATGTCTAAGAAAGGAGATCCAAGTGGAAGTTCCCCTCCTTCCCCAAGGACAGTCGCAATGACATTACAAATGCAAGCCCTAACAAGACATTTGGAAAAGCTTCTTCAAAGGTAAAGTGATGAAATCCATGAGAGGATTGACAGGTTAGAGAGGGATAGAACTTCCAACCATGATGAAGAATCCCATGAATCCGAAAGAGAAAGGAGAGATGGTAGGAGGCAAGGAGGGAGAAGGAGACATGAGAGGAGAGATAGAGAAAATGAGAGGCTTGAGGGTGTGAATATCAAAATACCTTCCTTCTAAGGGAGGAATGATCCGGAAGCATATCTTGAGTGGGAGATGAAAATTGAGCAAATCTTCTCATGCCATGACTACAATGAAGAGAACAAAGTGAAGGTAGCTGCACTTGAGTTCACGGATTATGCATTGATTTGGTGGGATCAAGTTCAAAAAGAAAAGGCAAGATATAGAGAGCATCCTATCATTACTTGGGATGAAATGAAGATTTGGATGAGGAGGAGGGTTGTACCTTCTTATTATCATAGGGAGCTACACAATAAGTTACAAAGACTCTCTTAAGGGAGTAGGAGTGTGGATGAGTACTTCAAAGAGATGGAGGTTGCCTTAATAAGAGCCAACATTGTTGAAGAAAGGGAGGCAAACATGGCTCGGTTTCTTGATGGTCTCAACCGAGACATTAGTGATATTGTGGAGTTGCAACATTATGTTGAGCTTGAAGACTTGGTGCATCAAGCCATGAAGGTGGAGCAACAACTCAAGGAAGGATACTTTGAAAAAAGCTTCTTCCAACTTCAACACAACAAGTTGGAAGGACAAGCAAAAGAAGGAGGGATCCTCTTCTAGTCCAAAGGAACCCGTGGCTGCCCCTAAGACCACCTTGCCTACTACTTCCACTTCATCTTCTACTTCTAAAAATAAGAACATTAAATGCTTCAAGTGTTTGGGGAGGGGACACATAGCTTCTCAATGTCCAAATAAGAAAACAATGGTGATGAGGGACAATGGGAGCATCACTAGTGAATCTTCTTCTATTTCATCAAGTGAGGAGGAAAGTGATTGTGAGACTATTCCACAAGAGGGAGACTTATTGATGGTAAGAAGGATGAAGGCCAAAGAGAGAACATTTTTCATACAAGATGCCTCATTCAAGGGAAGGTGTGCTCGTTGATTATTGATGGGGGAAATTGCACCAATGTGGCAAGCACTCGCTTAGTAAGAAAACTTGACCTTAAAACTACTCTTCACCCCCGACCATACAAGCTTCAATGGCTAAGTGAGAATGGTGAGTTGATAGTGAATCAACAAGTGATGGTAAGTTTGTCAATTGGTAAGTATAAAGATGATGTTTCGTGTGATGTTGTTCCCATGGAGGCTGGCCATATTTTGCTTGGAAGTAGGGATGGAAACAGACCAGGCCAGGCCAGGCTTCACCCTAAACAGGCCAAGCCTGTGTTACAAATATCTGGCCTGAATCTAGCCTGTTACCTGTCAAAGGCTTTTTTTTAGGCCTGACCTGGCTTGTTTAAGAAGTCTGTCCTGGCCTGAAGCCTGTTTAGAAGCCTGATTTTATATTAAGGCCTCTAAATAGGCCAGCAGGCCAAGGCTTTCATATAGGCCTCAAATAGGCCTAAACCTTCAAACAGGCCTTGAAAGGCCATCTAAAAAAAAATAAAATATATTTTTATAAATAAATATAAACAAACCAGCCTAATAGGCCTAACAGGCTTTGCTGAGAGGTCAGGCCTGGCCTACTAAATGAAACAGGCTTTTAAAAAGGCCTGAGCTTTGCTCATTTTCTAAACAGGCCAGGCCAGGCCAGGCCACAGGCCCCTGACAGGCCGGCTGGCCTATTTCCATCCCTACTTGGAAGGCCTTGGCAATTTGATAAGCATGCTATTCATGATGGTTTCAATAACAAGTATTCCTTTGTTCATAATTCCTTAAAAGTAACCCTTGTACCCCTTACTCCCAAATAGGTTTGTGAAGACTAAGTGGCCTTGAAGCTAAGAAGGGAGCAAGAGAAGAAAGACGTAAAAAAAAAATCAAAGGGGGAAGCAAAGAATAGGGACCAAGAACTTGTAAATGAGAAAAAAAAAATGAATGTTTAATTGCTAGGGAGAGTGAGATTAAGAGGGCTTGCTTTGCAAAGCAAGAGATGTACATTTGCGCAAGGGCTTGTACTTAAATTGTAACTATAACCCTCTACCTAGTGAAGTTGATTCTCTTTTGCAAGACTTTGAAGATGTCTTTTCAAAGAGTGTCCCTCCCGGACTACCACCCTTGAGGGGGATTGAACATCAAATGGACTTCATCCCGAGAGTCTCTTTGCCCAATAGGCCCGCCTATAGGACAAATCCTGAGGAAACTAAGGAAATTCAGAATCAAGTGGAGGATTTGATGCAAAAAAATTGGGTGAGGGAAAGTTTAAGTCCTTGTGCCGTGCCTGTCATACTTGTCCCCAAAAAGGAAGGCACTTGGAGAATGTGTACTGATTGTAGGACTGTAAATAATATAACTGTAAAATACAGGCATCTCATCCCTAGGCTAGATGATTTGCTTGATGAATTGCATGGTGCATGTTACTTTTCTAAAGTGGATTTAAAAAGTGGGTATCATCAAATTAGGATAAGGGAAGGGGATGAGTGGAAGACAGCCTTTAAGACTAAGCATGGATTATATGAGTGGTTGGTGATACCTTTTGGGCTTACAAATGCGCCTAGCACTTTTATGAGGTTGATGAACCATGTGTTGAGAGAGTTTCTAGGCAAGTTTGTAGTAGTATACTTTGATGACATCCTGATCTATAGCATAACCTTAGAAGAGCACCTAGAACACCTTAGGGTTGTGATGAGTGTGCTTAGAAAAGAAAAGTTGTATGCTACTTTAGAGAAGTGTGTCTTTTGCACCGACCATGTAGTGTTCCTAGGCTTTGTTGTGAGTGCTAAGGGAGTGCAAGTAGATGAAGAAAAGATAAAAGCCATTAGGGAATGGCCTATCCCTAAGTCTGTGAGTGAGGTAAGAAGCTTTCATAGGTTAGCCAGCTTCTGTAGAAGGTTTGTAAAAGATTTTAGCACCATAGCCGCCCCTTTAAATGAAGTTGTTAAGAAAAATGTGAGTTTTAGGTGAGGGGAGGATCAAGAGACAAGTTTCAACACACTCAAAGATAGGCTCACTCATGCACTCATACTTGCATTGCCTAATTTTTCTAAGTCTTTTGAACTTGAGTGTGATGCATCAAATGTTGGGATTGGGGCTGTTTTATTACAAGAGGATCACCCCATTGCATACTTTAGTGAGAAATTGCATGGAGCTGTTTTAAATTACTCCACCTATGATAAAGAATTGTATGCACTCATAAGGGCTTTGCATACTTGGTAGCACTACCTTTTGCCAAAAGAGTTTGTAATTCACAGTGATCATGAGTCACTAAAATATTTAAAAGGGCAAGGTAAGCTTAATAAGAGGCATGCCAAGTGGGTGGAATACCTTGAACAATTTCCTTATGTGATCAAACACAAGTAAGGAAAGGTAAACATAGTGGTTGATGCGCTTTCCAGGAGGTATACCTTATTAGCTACTCTTGAAACAAAAATGCTTGGTTTTGAACACATAAAGGAGTTATATGTGCATGATGATGATTTCTCCAAGATGTATGTTGCATGTGAAAAGGGGCGCATAGGGGGTTCTTTAGGCAAGATGGGTATTTATTCAAAGAAAAACGTTTGTGTGTGCCTAAGAGCTCTTTGCGTGAATTATTGCTTAGGGAAGCTCATGAGGGGGGATTAATGGGTCACTTTGGGACCCAAAAGACTTTAGATGTGTTGCATGAACATTTTTATTAGCCTAGCATGAAGCATGATGTGCATAAAATATGTGATAGGTGCATTGTTTGTAAAAGAGCCAAATCAAAGGTAATGCCTTATGGACTTTATACCCCCCTACCTATTCCTGATTCCCCTTGGACTGACTTGTCTATGGACTTTATGCTAGGTTTGCCCCGCTCAAAAACAAGAAAAGACTCTATTTTTGTGGTGATGGACAGATTCTCCAAGATGGCCCACTTCATCCCTTGTCATAAGGTGGATGACGCCATTCATGTGGCGGACTTGTTCTTCAAAGAAGTGGTGAGGCTTCATGGAATGTCCAAAAGCATAGTCTCAAATAGGGACTCAAAATTCTTAAGTCATTTTTGGAGGACCCTTTGGAACAAGCTTGGGACTAAGCTACTCTTCTCTACCACTTGCCACCCATAAACCGATGGGCAAACTGAGGTCGTGAATAGGACCCTATCGACCTTGCTGTGATTAATCATCAAGAGGAACATCAAAACCTGGGAAGAATGCTTACCTCGTGTTGAATTTGCTTATAATAGAGCTGTGTATGCTACTACTAGTTTTTCTCCTTCTGAGATTGTATATGGTTTTAATCGCCTCACCTCCCTTGATTTACTGCCTCTACCTAATGTTTCTTCTTTAATTCATAGAGATGGACAGACAAAAGCTGAATATGTGAGGAAACTCCATGGACAAGTCAAGACTCAAATTAAAAGGAAGATGGAGCAATATGCTAGGCAAGCAAACAAGGAAAGGAGACAAGTTGTTTTTGAACCAGGAGATTGGGTGTGGGTGCACATGCGAAAAGAAAGGTTTCCTTTGCAAAGGAAATCTAAAGGTTTCCTTTGCAAAGAAAATCTAAGTTCTTACCTAAAGGAGATGGACCCTTCCAAATCTTAGAAAGAATCAATGACAATGCCTACAAAGTTGACCTACTAGGTGAGTATGGGGTTAGTGCAACATTTAATGTGGCTGACTTAAGTCTTTTTTATGTAGGCTATGATGCACGGATACGGGTACGAGTATCGGATACGACACGAGTATGGTACGGGAATACGACTTTTGTTAAAAAATTAAACTAATATTTATCAAGTATACGAGTATCTGATACGGATACGGGTACGTATCCGACACGGGTACGGCAAACATTATGAAGTATCCGTGCTTCATAGTATGTAGGTGATGAAGGATTAAATTTGAGGACGAATTCTTTCGAAGGGGGAGGGCATGATGGAGACCAAGGAAGCTCAAGTGGAAGCCCAACGGGCCCAATGCCCAAAGATGCACTGCGAGGACTTGGAGGCCCAATGACAAAGTCAAGAGCTAAGAAGGCTAAGGAGGATTTGGACAAAGAAGTCAACCACTTTCTCTCACTCAAACCCATTCCAGAAGAAGGAGCACTAAAGATGGTCCAAATGATCCAAGTTGATGAAGGGCCCAATTGTTGGGGCATGATTTCTTCTTAGTCAATTTTATTTAATTATGTATTTGAACCTTTTAATTTTCTCAATTTTGGTTCTTATTTTCTTTTTGGGATAATTTTGTAATAAGGGCCTATTGATTGGGCTTAACTTGCGCATAGCAGAGCTAGGGATAGATACTGCCTTCCAATTGGGCCTGGGCCACATTTGTGCTAGGATTAGGTTTAAAAATGCGCTAGCTTGTTGCCTCCTTTAGCTAGACCTAGCTGCATACCTAATGCCTATAAATAGGCTTGTGTTTACTGTATTTGACACTTTTTGGAATCAGAGAATAATATTGCACTCCTTTGTGAGTTTTGAGAGCTTAATTCTCTTGGGTTCTTGGTAAAGCCATCTTGGTTCTTATCAAATGTTTCCTTACCTTTGTGGCGAATCTTCGCTTGACTTATCATTCTCCACGAGTGTGGCGTCTTCTTCTTTCCATTCCTTTTCTTTTTCCATCTTTTCCATTTTTTGTACTGTTCACGTACTGTTCACGTATTGTTCACATTACTATTCACGTTACTATTCACCATTCATTTTTTTAATTCTTTAAAAAAAACGAAATCAACTCAAGGACGATCTGTAAAAACAATATGCATCCAACTTGGATCATATCAAAACTTAAACTCATGAAGTAACAGCTTTACCTATATAAGTTCACAAGTAACCATTGCCATAGCCCGATATTCAACTTCTGCACTTGACCGAGTAACCACATTCTGCTTTTTACTTTTCCAAGATACAAGATTACCACCAATGAAGACACAATATCCTGAAGTAGACCTCCTATCAACAAGTGAACCAGCCCAATCTGCATTTGAATACCCTACAGCATGAGTGTTTCCTTTATCTTCATATAACAACCCTCGACCTGGAGCATTCTTAATGTATCGTAAAATTCGACCCACTGCATTCCAATGATCAACACATGGTGATTGCATGAATTGACTCACCACACTGACGGCGAAGGAGATATCTGGTGTGGTTATTGTGAGATAGTTTAGCTTTCTAACTAACGTTCTGTACCTGCCTGGATCTGAATAAGGCTCCCCTTGATCTGGTAATAATTTGTTGTTCGGATCCATTGGAGTATCAACAGGTTTACAGTTTATCATGCCAGTTTCCTCCAGTATATCTAAAGCATATTTCCTTTGTGAAATCACAATACCATTCTTTGACTGAGTTACCTCAAGACCAAGGAAGTATTTCAACTTTCCTAAGTCTTTGGTTTGAAAGTGACTGAACAAATGTTTCTTCAATTAAGATATTCCCTCATAATCATTACCTGGAATAACTATATCATCCACATAGACTACCAGATAAATACATCTGCCAACTGAAGAATGTCGATAGAAAACTGAATGGTCTGCTTTGCTCCGAGTCATACCAAATTCCCGCACAATGGTACTAAACTTACCAAACCAAACTCGAGGAGATTGTTTTAAACCATAAAGAGATCGTTTCAACTCGCAAACTAAGCCTGACTCCCCCCGAGCAACAAACCTAACTGGTTGCTCCATATATATCTCTTCGTCAAGATCACCATGAAGGAAGACATTTTTAATGTCTAGCTGATATAACGGCCAATGCCCAATAGCTGCCATGGCCAGAAAGATCCGAACTGAAGTCATCTTAGCTACCGAAGAGAATGTATCACCATAATCAAGACCATATGTTTGAGTGCACCCCTTTGCAACTAGGCGAGCTTTAAGACGATCAATTTGACCATTGGAGTCAACCTTCACAGCATATACCCATCGGCAGCCAACAATTGTTTTCCCTGGAAGAAGAGGAACTAAGTCCCACATGCCACTGTGCTCAAGAGTAATCATCTCATCAATCATGGCCTCCCTCCAACCTGGATGGGAGAGGGCTTCACTAAAGTTTTTAGGAAGCTGGACAGAGGACAAGGAAGACACAAAAGTATAATAGGATGATGATAAACGATGAAAACTCAAGAAGTTATAAATGGGATGAGGATTTTTAGTGGATCGAGTACCTTTTCGAAGAGCAATAGGAACACCAACAGACTTAGGAGACTCGGACAAGTCCGTGGTAGGGGAAGCCGGTGGAGTCGGACATGATGCACTAGGATGCTCGTCAATCTCTGTAGTTGCTGGAGTGGCCTCCCGTGGACGGCGCTCATAAGTGAGAAAGGGGCGCTGAGGTGGAGTTAACTGAGCCTCTCCAGATTAGACCTGCAAAGGAGACAGAGGTAGACCAAAATATGGAACAGGTAAAACCTCAAAGATGATACTAGGATCAACGGACAAAGGGAAGTATGGTGTTTCTTCAAAAAAAAGGGGACATTTGCAGAAGTATACCAACGGTGAGTGACAGAAGAATAACAACAATATCCTTTTTGTACCCTGGAATAACCAAGAAAGACACATTTAATGGCACGAGGAGACAACTTATCTTGACCAGGAGAAAAATCATGAACAAAACAAGTGCAACCAAACACACGAGGAGGAACATGATACAGGGGACCTTTAGGGACTAATAACTCATAAGGGACTTGATTATTAGTAGCAGAAGGCATACGATTGATTAAATAGCAAGTTGTTAACATAGCATCTCCCCAAAAACGCAAAGGCATGTTTGCTTGCAACAACAAAGTACGAGCAGTTTCAACAAGATTCCGATTTTTTCTTTCAGCCATCCCATTTTGTTGGGGTGTGTAGGGACATGTTGATTGATGCAAGATACCATGAGACGACATAAATGATGAGAAGTCATGGGAAAAATATTCTTTTGCATTGTCACTTCTCAAGATCTTAATTGATTTGCCAAATTGATTTTGAATTTCAGAATAGAAAGACTTGAATATGGAAAACAACTCGGAACGTTCTTTCATTAAGAATAACCAAGTACATCGAGATCAATAAAGGTAACAAAATACTTAAAACCTGATAAAGTAGAGACACAGCTTAGGCCCCATATATTAGAATGAACGATAACAAAAGAGGACTCTGTTTGATGCTGAACTTGACTAGAAAATGAAGTACGAACATGCTTCCCAAGTTGACACGACTCACAATTCAAAGACTTTAATTTTGCAAGACTTGGAACCATTTGCTGAAGCTTTTGCAAATTGGGATGGCCGAGACGTTGATGAAGGAGGCTAGAAGACTCAGTAGCAGTGCAGACCACAAAAGGCGTTGTCTGTAAATAGTAAAGTCCATGTGATTCATGTCCGATGCCAATCGTCTTTCCCATACCACGATCTTGTATGACAAAAGAATCAAAATTAAAGGTTATTGAACAGTTAAGGGAACGAGTAAGTTGACTCAAGGAAATTAAATTAAAAGGGCATCCAAGTACAAATAAGACAGATTTTAATGACACAAATGTAGTGGGAGATGCATGACCTATGCCTGGAATAGGAACTTTAGAGCCATTAGCAAGAGTGACAGAGCAAGAAAAAGCAGGTAAAGAGAGAGAAGAGAAAAGTGACCGATTACCAGACACATGGTCGGAGGCACCAGAATCAAGAATCCAAGAAGTTGGATTATTACCAGTATGAGATATACAAACTGTAGGATTACCTGTATGAGCAACAGTGGTAGTGGCCGACTGAGTCTGTTTGGCTGCCTTTAATTGCAGATATTCCTGGAATTCAATTTCAAAAAGAGAAATAGGTTGTTTTCCTGTCAGAGCTTCAGATCTCTTTTCTTGTTCCAGACCAGATGTAGACTGAGTAAGATTAATAGATTGCTCGAGGAACCCATGAAGGGAATAACATGTCTCCTGAGTATGGTCTGATCGTTTGCAATGAGTACATTGGAGACGACTTCCTCTGCGGCCTCCGCGACCCCCTCAACCTCCTCTGCCTCCACGACAGCCACGTCCACCACGGAATCTTGAGGTAGACACCATGGCCGATGTGTCAGTAGTGTTAGAGTGGGAATTCGGAGCTTTAGGTGAAGGAATTCTCAGAAGACAAGGTATGAGGTTCTCCATGGTAAGAACTTCCTGAGTAATCAGAATTTGGTCTCGAATATGGTTGAAATCAGAATGCATAGCACGCAAAACCAGTACCACATACAAGTTTTCCAATTTATTTAATAAGCCCTGAAGATTATTAGCCTGCAAAACCATTTTTAGTTCTTCCACTGCAGCCTGTGCCTGAGCAACAAAGGTAGTCATGTCATGATCTGCTTGTTTGAGAAATGCCAATTTCTGAGCTGAGTCATACAAGCGCTTGATATCATTAGCAAACAAATTACGTGCCTTGTTCCAAAAAGTGAAACATGTCTTAAAAGTTATGAAATTGACTAAAATAATGGGTTCCACAGATTGCCATAGCAAAGCACACAATTGATAATAGAACCTCTCCCACTGACTTCGATTTTCTGAGGGAATATCAAGTGCTGATTTCTCAAGGTGATCAGAAAGACCCTGTCCTAAAAACCAGAGTTCAACAAAGGCTGACCAGGCTAAGTAATTCTTACCATTCAACTTCTCTGAGGTAAGTGTAGGTGTACTTGAGAATGCATAAGTAATAGGAATGCTTTGAGATGAAGTTTTGATAGTAGGAGGAGGGTCCTCGCGTTCAGAATCAGCTGTAGAAGACATTGAGCGACTGTGAAGAGACAGAATAGCACCAAAAGACTGGATTTCAAGTTGGGCAGCGGTGAAGAAACAAGACAGCACCGAAAATTGGGTTGAGGCAGCTCCGACAACCGAGACGTGACTGGAAGTGTGACGAAAAGCACGAGGAGGCATCTAACGGAACTAGACCGGTGCTTCGACCAACAGAAGTCTGGAGAGTGGCGCATGAACTACACGCACCGTGGCGGTGAGCGCGTGTGGCTGCGCGTGGATGGGACTTCCGGTGACAGTGCTTTCTGGGCTGGTTGGTTGGCAGTTTCTGGCTAGAGATGTGCCACTAGTTGGTCGGTTGGAGATGGTTGGTCGGAAGCCTAGCCTTGACGGCGATTAGGGTGACGGACTGCTATTAGGGTTCAGGCCCAGAACATTAGCTCTGGTACCATCTTAAGATGGACAAACTGTTTACTGAATTGCTTGAGGAAAATAGCCTTAGCACCACTAATTACATACAAGATTTACAATCACTAATATTAGGAAATTATGTAAATAAGGAAACTAAATAATAGGACAAATATACAAATCAAATCAAAAAACATACAACTTCTAAATAGATGAAATACTCCTTGATATTCTTCCTGAATAGGAGATACTCTCCAACACCGCCCAACATTCAGTACCATACAATATCGCGGGCCTTATAACTGTCCGGTAAAATTTACCATTAAACTTGAGAGGCACTTTTCTATCACAAATAACTTTAAGCACTCCTCCATTTCATCCATCCAGCATATAAATTAATAAAAGACGTGAGAGAAGACTTGCAAATGTGCAATACCTAAACGGATCAACTTGAAGGCCTGAAAGAATAACATCCCGGGCCTTTTCATATTTCTCCAACTGTCAGTTTAATACAATATCATGTCAAATTACATTCAATGTGGACACAATCATAATATAAAAGTGGGCCAGAGAAGCAAGTGTTAAGACTTAAACCCATTATTTTGATATAAAATGGCAGGAGTAAAAGGATATGCAATTGACTAATGGCAAACACATAAGGTGAAACAATTTTTTGTGTCATAGAACACTTACAATCCTACAGGACCTACACAATAAAAGTCACTTACGACATCTTGAAGCACTTAATACTATGCAAATTCCAAACCTTCAAACTCACTATGAAGCCAAAAAAATATGCCTCAAAATTAATTGATGTTGTTGAGTGGGTCACTCTGCAAAATATAACCATATTAACCATAGAAGATCCAGGACAAAACAAAAGAACAATATATTATACAAATGTAAAGAGACTTCTTTAGAGTCACAATTGCAATCATTTTCTTTTGTTTATTAGAAGAAAAATCCAAATAATTTTCGTTGTGCTACATTCTGGTGGGTTTCAGATAGATTAACCACAGTGGTAAAGGTGCCTTCTATTCAAAAGTATTCCCTTGAATCACTGGCAATAACTAAAACAATTTTTCCTTTGCCCTTACTTATCTCTTGAATCACCATAATAACACTCAAGTCCAACTCCACACTTGCACTTCATTCAAGAGTTCCTAGTCAAGTAGCTATAGACTCTAAGTTGAGAGTATTCCCCTCAACTAGTGACATGAGTTAAAAGACTAATGCATAAATTCAAGGATCCTTAAAAGGAAAAAGCATGTCAACCACCTAATAAAATGTAAATCGTTTTAAACATACACACACCAAAAAGCCCCCCTGTTTTCAGAATAAACAGAAAGCACGAATCCACAATTTCATAAAAAAAAGGAAAAATATCAGGGGCTCCCTCATAAAATACAAGGGAGATTAACCGATTAAGAGAGCAAGAGACTCTTACCAGAAAAAGAGCATTAGCCTTTAAAAGGTATGGTTTTACTGAATTACTTCGGAGGTCAACAAGCTTCTCAGCATCCTTCAAACCCAGCTGAAATGATTGTCAAGAATCAACTTAGTAAGTGCAAATCAGTTTAGAAAGATGATAATATTTCAGCATGATAAAAATGATGTAATAGAACATACTTCGGCAAGTGTTGTAGGATCAATCCCACTCAATGGTCTATGTTCTGAATCTGATGGAGTTCTGTGATTTAAATATTGGCTAACCCTGATTGGAAAATATCATGATTGGCATGTGACAATTGAACTTTACAAAACTGAAGCAAAATTATCCAGAAGATGATAAAAAAGTTTGTAATAAGTAATTTAAAAGAAAATTGTCGAACTATGCCTAACCTAATATAAGCTGCACTTCGATTGCTGAGGATGATCGGATCACCAGATTTGATGTTATTGGCTCTTGAGTAAAAGTTGATTGCCTGAATAAATTATCTCAAAGGTCAAAACTGGAAAGACATAGCATAAAGCATAGAAATTCCTTGTGCATGAAATAATTCCTAGATGTCTCTTTTTATAATGTTCTGCAATAAGGCTTGCAAAGCACAAAAATTACATCCCTCATCCAAATGTGAGTGGTGAAACTTTTTTCAAGAATAAAGAATGTATGAAGTGGAAAAACATTAGTACTAAAAATAAATGTCACATTGTCAGGAGCATGACATATTGCTCAAATGAACAACACTTAGGGTTCGACACGCAAAGCATGCAGTGATGCTCCAAATCAATTGTTTGTCAAAATAATGGACTATTTGTATTATGTAGGTCTTGTCGCCAACACCAATTTATGTAACTTCCAAAAAACAGGCCAACAAAAGATGACAATCAAGCTCTATAAAAGTTGCTAATCAAAACAGAAAGTACTGAAAACATATCATGACTGTAGTTAAAAATTATCACAAATATCTAAAAGTAGCATATCTCTATAATATTTAACTGCAAAAACATGATCTACTTTGTTAACTTGTTAACTACAAAATTAAGAATGACATAACAGGACAATACGATTAGGTAAAGACTAAAAACCTTTCTTTTGAATAAAATGATTAAGTAAAGACATGAATAAAGGAATTCAGAATAAGATTCCACCACATGTAGCTGTATGCAGAACAACATTGGAATGGAACAAAATCCGTTCTTCCCAATTGCTTGACACGAAATTATATTTGACAAATCAACATTCTCACTTCCAATCCATATTTCAATAAAGTTTAATCTTACATGACAAAATAGTTTAATGAAAAACTACTAATAATTCCATTTTCTGTAGAGAAAGAAATAAGAATTGCAAGCAATCATTATATATAAATGGACTGAATTCTAAAGAAAAATCAACAGAACAACAAAAAATTTATTAGCACACTGAGAAATTTTCATTACCTCTTCCATTCTGTTCTCTCGAAATGCCGCATTGCCATTCTGCACAAGCTCATAAAAATAACGAAATGCATCCCATGCCAAACCTTCTGGTTCATTTGCCTGCAATCCAACCAAAGTTCAGTCTTTACATTACGATGTTAGATTCTTAATGAAAACGTTGATTTGTTAGAATTATAAATTTACATCCATTTTGAATGTTTGACATGTAAGGGGACCAGATGATTGAATTCTATCTCTATATTGCTCACAACTTGGGACTCAAGCTAATATAAGAGGAGCCAGCCAATACCCAAACTTCTCTAACATGACCACTATTTGGAGTCTATGTCAAAGAAAGAAGAAAATTTTCCCGGACAGTGTATTCACAACTTTGCTATTATGGTAGTTTTGGTAAGAAAAATAACCAGACACTGAGGAGTATTAGGAATCAATATTTCTGAATCATAGAATTAAGCCATTAATAATAATATTAAGATAATTATGTTCTTTTAATTTCTTGCAGTAGCATATCTGAAAAACCATTACTCAAGATATAGATAAACAGCACCAAAAAAACAAAAAATTGAATCACATTTCAACTGTCTTTTCCTGTCCTCGGATTTCTCACCTAACAATTAAGGGTCAAAGGGAAAAAGGAAAGTGAGGTAACAAGAGAACTTGTCTTTTCGTATACTCTTCTCAGCAACCAGACACAAAAAGAGAAAAGAGGCAAACAAAAGAAACAGATTTGAAAGAAAAAGCTGTGCATAGCTGTATAGTAAGAACAGATACTACGGTTGATGCAAGCCAAAACGTACCGAAAACACTGGAAATATTCTTCACTTGCTTAGCTTGATTTCCCAACAATTATAACACTAAAATACTAAAAACAAAAGAAAAACACCCATTGGAAGGAAAAAAAATACAAATACTACATTCGATGAGATTTCGCTTTATCGCACGACATTTGGAAAACGTGAACTAAATGAGAACATTTAGAAGAGAGAGAGTGAAAAAAAAAAGCGTGTTTGTTTAGGAGCACAGTCGAAACAAAACAATGAAGCAAAACAAGTCAGTGTCATCGAAATTGTAGAAAATCAATGCACGTACGTCTAGTTTCCTTGCTACATTTTCTCAGGAAACAAACGGCCCAACGAGAAAATAACGAAAAAGAAAAAAAAAAGAGAGAGAGAGAGGTGAAGAGAAGAAGAGGACTGACCCAAACGTAGTCGTCAACATCGCGAAGGGCGTCGTCGAGGGAAGAGGGAGGGTATTGAGCAGCCATTGAGGGAGAGCAGAGAGAGTGTGTGAACAGTGGTGGATGTTGATGTTGTTCAATGGAGAAGAAGAAGAGAGTGGAAATTTGAAGGTTGAGAAGAAGAGAGGGTTAGGGGTATCGTGTTCGGCCCTCGCTCCTTCGTTTCATACACGGACCAAATTCCACTACGTCTTCGCTCTCTCTCTCTCTTCGCCCAATAAGCATAACAACTTTAATTAATAAAGCAACGCAAAATGAAAATTGAAAATGAGATGAAAATGGAAGTAGAGCTGTAAAAATGGATTCAACCCGTCAGGTTAATCCGTTAATTCATTATTTTTTTGTGGGTTGAATTTAATTTTTGAATTTATATTTTTTTTTAACTCACATAACTCGTCTCACTTAACCTACGAGTTAAGCGGGACGGAGGCGGATTAACTCGACGGATTGACTCTTTTTTTTATTTTTAAAAATAATAGGTAATATTATAAATGAAAATTTTTTTATGTTATATAATTTATATTTGAATATTTAATAAGATTATTTTAAAAATTATATTTTAGATATGTAGTTTGTAATTTTTTATTATTATTATTTATTATTTTTTTATAGTATTTATTGATTTTTTATATATATTTTTTGGTTTTTTAGGTGGATTGTTCGATCGATTGACCCGCCAACTTATCTACTTTTTTCTATTTTATCTTTTTTTGATGGTAACTCGCTAACTCAACCCGCTTTAAAAGCGGAAGTGGCTGCATTGTTTCAACCCATTTTTTAAACGCAACCCAGCCGCCCCCACATTTTAGCAGGTTGGCGGTGAAATGGGTCGAATTAAGACGAATTGACCCATTTTGCCAGCTCTAAATGGAAGTGGAACTACAATTGTTTTATTAAGCTATTCTTCTCACTAGTGGTGTGATAAGTCTCGATGCGTTTTATACTTTGAAGCATATGAAGCATAAGAGACATCGAGAGGCCTTACGATAGGAATATAGATACGAGATATGATATGAATATGAACATAAAGATATATTAGATTTAAAAAAGTATAAGATACAAATATGATATATATATATATATATATATATATATATATATATAATTAAAAAATTTGATTTATATATATATTTATAAAATTTAAAAAAATTTATAATTTATTAATATTATTTTATAAATTTAAAGATTTATAATATCTTAATATATGTCATATGTGTTAATATTTATTACTTAATAAGTCTTTCTTAAAAAATATAGAGCATAATTTTAACATTTTTTAAAAAAATTTCTAAATTAATTTATCATAATAGAATTAAGCGTATACAAGTATATGTGTATTTAAAAAAATTAATTAGAGAAAATATTAGTATAAAATAAGTTTCAAGAACGACAAGGTGGATGATTTAGTATGGCTTGAGAGATAAAAAGAGTAAATAAAAATAGTAATGTGTGAAAAGATAAAACTTAAAAATCTAATAGTGACGTGTGAAAAGATAAAACTTAAAATACTAGTATGTAAAAATAACAAATTTTAAAACGTCAATTATGTGATTGGATTCAAAAGGTGAGTTACAGGCTTATTAATTGAATATTAATCATAAAAATTAATACTTTTTAAAAATATATATATTAATAAATTGTATCTAAGTCATATTTTAAATATGTTTAAATGTGTCTGAAAATATCTAAGCGTGTCTAAGATATATTTAAATTAAAAAAATAATTTTTTTAATTAAACATATAAGACACATATATTATACAGATATTTTTATATATTTGATATAAATAGATATGTAATATGCAAACACACTAAAAAACGTATCCGTACTTAAGTTTTATACTTATTTCGACGTGGATATATCATATATGTAGTAGCACTTGTGTGTGTTGGGCCCTTTGTGTTTGGATGGTAGCAGTGGAACATCAAAGCCACTCAATTTTGCGTAGTTTGTGTCAAAGAGGCTTTGACCGCTCGCGTGTACGCTTTTCATTTGTCGGAGGCTCCGTCCGAGTTGATCATTCTAAATCTAAACAGGTATTGGACTCGTGCTCTTTTATATGAGAAAATACTTGAGTAAATTTAGGTTACGTTTGGTGTATTATATAAAGAAGATATAATAGTATAAGTTAATATTATTAGGTCTTATTTAATATTTGATATATTCAATTAATAATATAATAAAATTAGGTTAAGTCATTTTATCTTATTCTAAGCCTAATAATTTTATAT
>JAQQTO010000020.1:8775000-8822531 GCA_029884595.1 Ormosia semicastrata
TGCGAAGCGGGATCAGGCAGCTACTACAGCTAGAGTGCTAGAAATATTGCAAGCCAACCAACCTCAGCAACCAAGACAACCACAACCAGTACAGGAAATGCTAGTTGGGAGAAATCAAAACTTCTAAGATCTTTCAGAGTTTCAAAGGTTGAATCCCCCGTCTTTTAGAGGCGAATATGATCCAGTGAAGGCCGAGGAATGGTTGGCCGAAGTGGAGAAAATTTTTGAGGTTATGAGATGTTCAGATGAACAGAGGGTTTCCTTTGCTTCCTTTATAAGCAGAACATTGGTGGAGAAGTGCCAAGAGGTTGGTGGAAGCAGCCAGAACACAAATCACATGAGAAGTATTCAGAAATACCTTTTTGGAGCAATGCTGTCTGAAGTCCTCGCGAGAGGAGAAGGAAATGGAATTCCTTAAACTTGAGCAAGGAAGTATGACTGTAGGGCAATATGAGGCGAAATTTAACGAGTTATCAAAGTTTTCTTCGTTATATAGGCTCCACCCTGATGAGGGTTGGAAATGTGTCAAATTTGAAGACGGATTAAGGAACGACATTAAGAGGATGATAAGACTATTGGAGATTAGAGATTTCGTCTCTAGTTAGTAAGAGTAGAATTGTGGAATTGGGTTGTCTCCAACTCCAGACAGAACAAAGAGCACAAGATTATCAGAAAAGAAAAAGTGAGGATGACAAGTATAGGAAGGGCAAGAGGAGCGCTTCGAAAGCTGGTTTTCTTCAAGATGAAGATGAGAGAGTTCAGAAGGACTCAAAGGGCCTCAGTGCCCTAAGTGTGGGAGAAATCATGGTAACAAACCATATTTAGCGGGATAGTCCGCATGTTACAAACGCGGGCAGTCAGGGCATTATGCTAAACTAAGGAGTGTCCGCAAAGGGAAGACGCAAAGTTGGATAGCAGACCCACAACGCCGGGGAGAGAGTATTCATTTGGCAAGCCAAGGAGACTGCACAACCTTCTGGTTCAGAAAAAGGTGAGTGTGTAATTTTGTTTCTTTGAGATTTAGTTGAGACTTCTTACAGTAGGAAAACAAATTTTTGGGGACAAAATTTTAAAAAGGAGGGGAGAAATGTAAGACCCTCGATAGCATGTTAGGCTTGTATAGGGTTATAGAGGTAGTCCTATACAAAGGAGGAAAACTGAGTTAGTTTAGGCACTTTGCCGCAACACAGGTAAACTGAGTTCGTTTGGTATTTTTAAGCACACAGAGTGAGTGTTTTAATACCGGATGGACTTGGTGCAGATATGAAAAAACAAGATAATGGCAAAACAAGAAATTAGAAGAATCCTAGGATTTATTCTAGAGTTGTTGAAAGTTAGGAAACTTGAATTGGTATAATTTAAGTGTTCCTTACAGGTCTAAGTTTAGTAAAATATCCCATTTTTGTTAAATGAGTCATGGCTCTTTAAGAGCCTTTACCCTTGACTTATGGGATATTTTTTTTCTTTCTGTCTCATCTTGTTCTCTCGGCTGTATGAGCAGAAGGCAGAGGAGAAAAGAAAGGAGAAAAGAAAGGAGAAGGAAGAAGAGGAGAAGAAGAGAAAAGAAAAAGGGAAAGCTATAGTGTGATCGTCCACTCCACAAAGAGGTAGGGGTGTTTGTTTTTATCCTTTCCCTCTTATCTTCATCTGTTTTCTTTGTTTGGCTTGGTGAAGAAAAGTGGGTTTGGATAAGAAAAGTGAGTTTAGATGCTTCTAAGGTTGAAAGGAGTTAGATAATATCTTATTTTGATGCATGGTGTTTAGTTTTGTTTTTCTAGAACCCATAGTTTTTTATTGTGTTTTAAGTTAAGAAAAGGGTTTTAGTTTGAAGTTTGAGTTTAAATCCATAATTGATGAGTTGAATTTAGTGTTTAATGATCCTAACATGATTAGAGATCATGATTAGGGTTGGGAAAAACTTAGAATCCATGATTTGAGGATTAGAACTTGGTCAGAAACAAAGATTATGCAGAACCCGATTCTGCAGAAACAGGGCAGCATCCGAACAACCTGTGGTGTTTGTAGCATAACATGAGTTGTAGTCATCGGATTGACCTGATTCTTGTTGAATTTGAAAGCTAAGATACAAGGCTTCATGTAGTTAAAATTTCAGATTTTTAGGCCAACCCAATTAGCACCAGTTTTGGTTTGAATCTGAGTCAAATTCTACAGAAACAAGCAGTCTGGAATGCCGTAAACTAGATTGCATAACTTCTTGGTCCAAGGTCGTGTTTATATGCAACCATTGGAATTTTGAAACTAACAAGTAGGGCTACAAGGGGTAAAAATTTCAGAATTTTTGCACTCCTCATGCATTCCCAGGTTCAGTTTAAAGTAAGGTCAAATTATAGGAAAACAGGTAGTTGCCTTGTTTCAGCCTCTGCTTTTTGATGCATAACTTTGAATTTGTGAATGAGATCTTATGGCAATTGTGTTGGCAGTCCAAAAATGGCGACAATTACTTGTTAGGCAGACCATTTATCATCCATACTGATCAGCGCAGTCTGAACTTCTGTTCAGAATAGCATTTAAAGGGTGTAGTACAAATGGACCTCTAAGCTGTTGGGTTTTGACTTTGAGATAAGGTATAAACTTGGTTGTGCTAATAATAAGGTGGTTGATGCTCTCAGCAAGAACATGATGTTTGCTGTGTTGTCCACGGTGTATTTTAGTGACCTAGACACTTTAGATGAGGAGTTGCAGGCTGATAGTAGTCTAAAATGATTCTCACCCAGGCTATCAGTTGGTTGGGGACAGAATATTATTTGAAGGGGGACTAGTTTTGCCTAAGCACTCCACTAGAATTCCTTTGGTTCTTTCTGAGTTTCACAGTTCTTCTTTTGGAGGTCATTCTGGTTTTCTCAGGACATAGAAGAGGATTGCTAGTTTATTCTATTGGGAAAGGATGCGTAAGGATATTCAGATATATGTGTCTGCTTGTGAGGTGTTCCAGCAGAACAAATATCAAACATTGTCTCTAGGGGTCTTTTACAACCATTACCTATCCCCACTCAGACTTGGGCTGATATTTCAATGGATTTCATTAGAGGACTGCCTAAAGCCCACAGAAAAGACACCATCATGGAGGTGGTTGATAGTCTCACAAATATGCTCATTTCGTGGCTATTTCCCATCCTTTTTTTGCTAAAGAGGTGGCAAATTTATTCATTAAAGAGGTGGTGCATTTACATAGATTTATAGTCTCTATTATTTCAGATAGCGATAAGGTGTTTCTCAGTCATTTCAAGACAGAGTTTTTCAAGCAGGCTGGCGCTCGTTTGAAATTTATTTCTCTATATCACCCACAAATGGATGGCCAAACGGAGGTTGTAAATTATTGCTCGGAAACTTACTTAAGATGTTTGACTGGAACTAAGCCTAAACAGTGGCCTCGGTGGTTAAGTTGGGCTGAATATTAGTTTAATACCAACTATAACAGCACTACTAAAACTAGTCCTTTTAATGCCCTTTATGGCAGGGACCCTCCAATGTTGTTCAGAGGAAATACTTTTCCATTCAAGATTGCATATCGGGTGGAAGTAAAAAGTAAATTTGTTGACTAAAAGAGAGATTTGATGTTGGAGGAGTTATGAGAGAATTTGCTTTTGAAAGCAAACAAAACAAAATGAAGATGTAGGCCGATAAACATCTTAAAACGGATAAAGGAGAGGTGGTGTTTGAAGTGGGGGATTGGGTTTATTTGAACTCGAGCATTGTACTATAGACTCAAATACTTAGTTAAAAAGGTCAATGAGAAGTTGAGTCCTAGATTTTATGGACCCTACCAGATTATGGAAAGAATTGGAGAAGTTGCCTATCGGTTAGATCTTCCATTTGACAACAAAAAGAATCTTTGTTGAATGATCATGGTTTTGCTAAAGAAAGTGTTTGCATTCATTGCTTCTCGGTTGAAGAATGTTGTATTTTTACTAACACAATACAACAACCATCACAACCATTGCCTCCTATATTGTCTGATGAGTTGGTGTTGCGTGTGTGTGGCAGAACCAAGTTCTCCACGTTAAAAGGATGCTGCTTGAATGTTATTTATCTTAGCGGGTGTCCGGGAAGTTCTCATAAAGTGGTCAGGTCTCCCAGATTGTGAGAACTCATGGGAGTTGGTGACAACCATTTAGTAGCAATTCCTTCACTTTTACCTTGAGGACAATGTGGATGTTTTGGGGGGTAGTATTGTTAGCAAACTTATCATTATCAGGCTGTACACTAGGAAGAATATACAAGAAGTATGGGATCACAACTATTAATAGGGTGTGTCGCACTCTCAATAGCATGTTAGGCTTGTATAGGGTTACAGAGGTAGCCTAATACTTGCTTACCATGTAGGTGAAGTTTCGAAACATACTGAGTTAGTTTAGACACTTTGCCGCAACACAGAACGTGGAAATTGGCCTAAAATAACTCAGAAAATGGTTTTAAAGGCTAAGCTAAGGGAAATTGTCGCAATATGATATGGTCTAATTGGTCCATTTAATGTTGCGATATTGTTCCCTATTTCCTGGTTTACCTTTTTCCTATTTCCTTTCCTAGTTTCCATTTTTTTCCTTTGCTTTAATTAGGATTGTAACAAATCTGCATCAGTATCGAATTGATATCTGATCAGATATTAGGTGTTTAATTTCCTTGTAATTATGCAGATTGGTTTCCCTAAATAGGACCAATTCTGCCTTTATATTGTAGGCTGTACCAATCGATCAGTATTAGAGAAAAAAAAAACAATTCCTCTCTCTGTACTTATATGGTATCAGAGCTTCGAGCTCTGATCCTTGTCCTCTCCAAATGGTTAAAACGGCAATGACCGGAGCTAGCACGAGATCCTCCACCAGCGAGGAAGAACACAGGGAGACCGAGGAGAGACCCCCCGAGAAGAAGAAGAATGACGGAGCGGAGTCCCAACCCTGTGCGATCGATAACCTATCCCAAGCCCCGAACCTCCAACTCACGGTGCACAAACCGAATGGTAAAAATTACCTTGAGTGGGTGAGTCTGTGAATTTTACGAAATGGAAGGCGAAGGGCGACTCTTGGTTGGGCTATTTGGATGGAGAAATTAAGCAACCAGAAAAAGATGACTCCACATGGAAGAAGTGGAAGGCTGAGAACTCTCTCATCATGTCATGGATGATTAACTCAATGGAACCTTCCATTGGAAAGCCTTATCTCTTCTTATCAATTGCCCAGGAAGTCTGGGAAGGGAATCTTTGTTATGAAAGATTGCTACTATCCATTGAGAGATTTGGAAAATTCCTCTCGAAGATCTATGATTTGAAACCCATGGGTTTGTGGCGTTGAAGTCCAAGCAAGGAGGCCAGGATGTCACCATCTACTACAATCTGCTGCTAACCTTATGGCAAGAGTTAGATCAATGTTATGAAGAAGATTGGGAGAAGCCCAAAGATCTTTGCAGTTGCAAGTTCAAAAAAAGGGAGGAGAATTGGTGTATATGTTCCTTGCTGGCTTGGATAGAAGCTTGGATGAAGTAAGGGGAAGGATTCTTGCTCGAAGACCTCTACCTTCCATCTGAGAAGTGTTTTCTAAAGTTAGACGTGAGGAGGCCAGAAGAAGGGTGATGCTACATGCTCCGAAATCATCCCTCACACCACCAATGGAAGGATCAGCCCTTGCTACAAAAGGGTTTGATTCTGATGGAGATAGAAGAAAAAAAACATGGTGTGAACATTGTAAAAAGCCATGGCATACAAAAGAAACTTGCTGGAAACTTCATGGAAAACCAACAAACTTCAAGAAGAAATTCAACAGAGAGGGTCTTCATCTTCGGCTGAGACATCCATTTTCACTAAGGAACAATTGGAGCACCTACACAAGCTCTTTTCTCCCAAATTGACAACTATTCCTTCTTGCTCTTTGGCCCAAAAAGGTACTCACCCTATTGCTTCCCTCTGTCGTAGTGACAATACCTTAAAACCTCTTTGGATCATAGATTCTGGTGCTACTAACCATATGATAGATTGTTCAAAACTCTTCTCTTCCTATAGTCCTTGTGCAGGTAACAAGAAAATCAAGGTTGTAGATGGTTCTTTTTCTGCAATTGCTGGCATAGGATCCATTCCTCTATCCTCCTCCTTAACCTTACATAATGTCCTTCATGTGCCTAGTTTGTCTTGCAATTTGCTCTCTGTGAGCAAAATCACTCTTGATTTAAATTGTCGTGCCATATTTGATTCTTCTAGTTGTAAATTTCAGGAATTGAATTCGGGGAGGATGATTGGCAATGCTAGAGAAATCGATGGACTCTATTTGTTTGAAGATGACAAGGACTTGGGAAGACAAAGTCAAAGCTCCTGCCTCTACTCTAGCCTTATTTCTAAAGAAAATGAAGTTATGTTATGGCACTATAGGTTAGGCCATCCTAGTTTCAATTATATGAAAAATTTGTTTCCTAATTTTTTCAATAATAAGAATCTGTCTTCTTTTACTTGCGAAACAGGTCAATTGGCTAAGCATCATCGTTCTCCTTACCTCTCTCAACCTTACAAATCATCCAGCCCCTTCTCAATCATCCATAGTGGTGTTTGGGGTCTTAGCAGGCATCCAACACCTACGGGTAAACGGTGGTTTGTCACCTTTATTGATGACCACACTAGGACTACATGGGTGTATTTGATGAAAAAAAATCTGAAGTTGAAGTCTTGAGTCTAAAAGGTTTTTTTTTCAAATGGTGACAACACAATTTCAAAAAGGGGTTCAAATATTTAAGTGATAATGGAAAAGAATTTTTTAACAAGAACTTAAACAGTTTTTTACTAGAAAATGGTATTGTGCATCAAAGTTCTTGTGTAAACACACCCCAACAAAATGGGGTGGCTGAAAGGAAAAATAAGCATTTGTTGGAAGTGGCTCAGTCTCTTCTCTTTCAAAATTGTGTGCCTAAATACCTTTGGGGAGAAGCATTTGTCTTTTTTGTGGTAGGAAAGGCATGTCCTTATAGCTGCCTATTTAATTAACCGCATGCCAAGCAAAGTTTTGGGTTTCAAGACTCCTATGGAGGTTTTTTTGGAGATTTTTCCTAAAAATAGGCTGCTGTCCACTATTCCCCTAAAAGTATTCGGGTGTACTGTTTTTGTTCATAACAATGAACCCAACCAAAGCAAATGAAGTCCCCGAGCCAAGAAATGTGTTTTTATTGGGTATTCCCCTACACAAAAGGATACAAGTGTTTGGACTAGAGAGTTCTAACAAAATTTTTGTCACCATGGATGCAACCTTTTTTGAATCATATTAAACTTTCTTTAAGACTCATCTTCTTCGGGGGGGAACATAGGTGAAGATTCGGCTCACATATTTCAATCTGGTTCTCCATTTGATTGCATTTTATCGAAAATGATTGCATCTTGAATCTTATATTGAGAAAATATTTGTGAAAATATTTGCGAAAATCTGATATGTGAAAGTGGGAACCAAGGAGATGAGGACAGCAATGACTCTCCCAGTAATGGCCATGAAACTAAATGCTGTAATAAAAAAAATTGTGAAGACAGCATTGGGCAAGATGAAGGAAACAGTGAATCTTTAGAAACAAGAAGAAGAATTGAGAAAGGAGCATCTTACAAAGGCATAAAACCCTTTGATATTGTCTTCTCAAGAAGAAAAAGGACAAGAAAGCGAGTCCAAAGATCAACTCTTGCATCACCAAGAACCCGAGGACCCACAAGGTAAAACAATTCCTGAAATTATTGATAATCTTTGAAACTATTGATGATTTGATCTTCCCATTGCCATTCGAAAAGGTGTAAGGTCATGTACCAAACACCTCAATATCTAACTTTGTGTCATATGAAAAACTCTCACCTTCCTTTCGAGCTTTTACCTCATAGTTGTCATACAGGGAGATTCCAAACAATATACAGGATGCTCTAAAGGTCTAAAGGTTCTCGAAAAGTGGAAGGGAGTTGTTTTAGAAGAAATGAAGGCTCTTAAAAAAAATTCAGACGTGGGAGATGGTGGAGCTACCAAAAAAAAAAAACAGTGGGATGCAAGTGGGTGTTCACCATCAAGTATAACTCTGACGGCACTTCTTGAATGATATAAAGCTTCCTCTTGGCAATGGCAATGTTGTTGTTGGTTGCCAAGAAGGCTACACCCAAACTCATGGGATTGACTACACCATCAAGTAGAAAAGGAACGCAGATTATTAACCATTTGAGGGTCAATGGAAGCTAGAATCCAAGTTATAATTTGGGCGTCCTTTGTGCCTTGCCAAAGCCGCATGCAAGTTCGCGGTGCGGCGTTGTCGTTATTATGCCTGGAGCAATGGAGGTCCCATTCACATGGCCCCACAAGTTCTCACGTTAAATGAGGCCTTTCCCTTTCACGAACATCTTGAATTGAAACCCAGGCTGCATAATTTTTTTGCATTGTTTTTTCACGGGAAAGTTCTGAAATTGCGCATGAGGTTGCCATGAGGTAACATTAAGATTGTTTTTGAAACAATTTCAAAAACCACGAACCACGACGAATCACAACGAGAAAACCACGAACACCAAGAACCAAGAATCGTATTGTTGATCGCGAGGTTGAATCGGGACCAAGAACCACGAAAGAGAACCAAGACGAGAAACAGGGATGCAGCTAACATTATAAGTTTAGCAAAAATCGGAACCAAGAATCACGAACTAGAAACTAGAGTCGAGAAAGACAAGCGAGCGAAAAAGGAGTCGAGAACCACTGACGAAGCAGTTTGTGGGAGGAAGGACGTCTCTAGCTAGGAGACTCGTGATACCATGTCAATAAACTTTGGATTAGGACTTGCCTAAGTTTGATTCTATTCTCTCTCTATATATATTACATGCTCATTTATGTACTAGTTAATTAATAATTACATTAATTCTAATTCTAATTTGTGCAACCTAAATTAAGAATTCTAAATATATACAATTAAATGATTCTATTCCTAATGTTCATTTTAATATAATAGGAAAGGAAGATTAATAGGTGATTCTATTCTAATGTTTGTTTAGCCCATATAATAGGAAACAAGAATAATAAAAATTCCTTGTTTAACAATTTCTGTATATCACCCATAAACGGATGGTCAAACGGAGGTAGTAAATTGTTGCTTGGAAACTTACTTAAGATGTTTGACCGGAACTAAGCCTAAATAGTGGCCACGGTGGTTAAGTTGGGCTGAATATTGGTCTAACACCAACTATAACAACTCTACTAAAACTACTCCTTTTAATGCCCTTTATGGCAGGGACCCTCCAATGTTGTTCAGAAGAAATACATTTCCATCTGCAGTGGAAGAAGTAAATTTGTTGACTAAAGAGAGAGATTTGATGTTGGAGGAGTTATGAGAGAATTTGCTGAAAGCACAAAACAGAATGAAGATGCAGGCCAACAAACACCGGAGAGAGGTGGAGTTTCAAGTGGGGGATTGGGTTTATTTGAAGCTGTAACTGTAGCTGTACAGACTCAAATCCTTAGTTAAAAGCGTCAATGAGAAGTTGAGTCCAAGATTTTATGGACCCTACCAGATTATGGAAAGAATTGGAGAAGTTGCCTATCGGTTAGATCTTCCAATTGACAGCAAAATTCACCTAGTGTTCCATGCTTCCCTGTTGAAGAATGTTGTTTTTGTACAACAACCATCACAACCATTGCCTCCTATATTGTCTGATGAGTTGGTGTTACAGGTGCATCCAGAACAAGTTCTCCACGTTAAACGGACTGCCGCGGGTGTCCGTGAAGTTCTCATAAAGTGGTCAGGTCTCCCAGATTGTGAGAACTCATGGGAGTTGGTGACAACCATTCAGGAGCAATTCCCTCATATTTACCTTGAGGACAAGGTGGATGTTTTGGGGGGAGTGTTGTTAGCAAACCTATCAATAACAGGGGGTACACTAGGAAGAATAAACAAGAAGTAGAGGATCACAACTATTAATAGGGTGTGTAAGACCCTCGATAGCATGTTAGGCTTGTATAGGGTTATAGAGGTAGCCTAATACTTGCTTACCATGTCTGTGAAGTTTTGTGACAAACTGAGTTAGTTTAGACACTTTGCCGCAACACAGAACGTGGAAATTGGCCTAAAATAACACAGAAAATGGTTTTAAAGACTAAGCTAAGGGAAATAAATATGGATAATTTATTTCCAGGTCACAAATGAGCTAAGTATGATGCTGTTAAAGTTTGAAGGTAAACTGAGTTTGTTTGGTATTTGTAAGCACAGAGTGAGTGTTTTAATACCGGATGAACTGAGTGCAGATATGGAAAAACAAGATAATGGCCAAACAAGAAATTAGAAGAATCCTAGGAAATATTCTAGAGTTGTTGAAAGTTAGGAAACTTGAATTGATATAATTTAAGTGTTCATAACAGATATAAGTTTAGTAAAATATCCCATTTTTGTTAAATGAGTCACGGCTTTTTAAGAGCCTTTACCCTTGACTTATGGGATATTTTTTTTCTTTCTATCTCATCTTGTTCTCTCGGTTGTAGAGAGAAGAGGAGAAAAGAAAAGAAGAGAAAAGAAAGAAAGAAGAAGAAGAAGAAGAAGAAGAAGAGAAAAGAAAAAGGCAAAGAAAGTTATAGTGTGATCCTCCACTCCACAAAGAGGTAGGGTGTTTGCTTTTATCCTTTTTCCCTCTCTATCTTCATTAATATTTTTTTCTTAATTTGGTTTGAAGAAGAAAAGTGGGTTTGGATAAGAAAAGTGAGTTTAGATGCTTTTAAGGTTGAAAGGAGTTAGATAATAGCTTATTCTGATGAATGGTTTAGTTTTGGTTTTCCAGAGCCATGGTTTCGATTGAGTTTTAAGTTAAGAAAAGGGTTTTTAGTTTGAAGTTTGAGTTTAAATCCAAGATTGATGAGATGAATTTAGTGTTTAATGATCCTAACATGATTAGAGACCATGATTAGGGTTGGGAAATACTTAGAATCCATGATTCGAGGATTAGAACTTGGTTTGAAACCAAGATTATGCAGAACCCGATTATGCAGAAACAGGGCAGCATCCGAACAGCCTGTAGTGTTTGGCGCAAAACATGAGCTATAGTCTTCGGATTGACATGATTCTTATTGCATTTGAAAGCTAAGATACAAGGCTTCATGGTGTAAAAATTTCAGATTTTTTGGCCAACCTAGTTAGCACCAGTTTCAGTTTGAATTTGAGTAAGATTCTGCAGAAACAAGCAATATGGCACCCCGTAAACCAGATTGCATAACTTCCTGCTCCGAGGTTGTATTTACATGAGTCCAATGGCATTTTTAAGCTAACATGTAAGGCTATAAGGGGTAAAAATTTCAGAACTTTTGCACTCCTCATGCATTCCCAGTTTCAGTTTAAAGGTCAGATTCTAGGAATACAGGTAGTTGCTCTATTTCAGCCTCTGCATTTTGATGCATAACTTTGGCTATACTAAGTCAAATAAAGTGAAGTTTATTGCATTTGAAAGATTTGAGATAAGACTATTTGCCTATAAAATTTCAGAATTTTATTTGTTAGGGTGTACATTTGGTGCAATCCTGAAAATCAGCCTTTCTAGGCTACTAAACCAGAAAATGTCAAGATATGTGAGAATTTCTTATACACCCCCCAGTTGGGAATTGCGTTAGCAGTGTATCTAGAACCATAAGCAATATGGAGTTGCATTAGTTATCATTGGAGGAGTGGTGATTAGGTAGGGTGCTAGATACAAGTATACTAAGTTTGGTTGGCAAGAGTTGAGTGCCATAGTGCATGAAGCGCTCTCAAAGAGCGAAGATAGAGCTAGTAATGCAAAGATAGACTTAGTATAGAGTTTATGTGGTGGTTATGTAAGAGTTAGGCATAGCACCACATTCATCACACACATTGATACACACACCTATTATTCCTAATAGATTGAGGTAGTGGAAAAGTCCACTCTGTATAAGGTAGGTTAAGGAGGTAACAAATTCCCTCCCTACCGGGTAGGTTAAGGAGGTAACATGTTTAGATAACAAATTCTGTCCCTACCAAGAGGAATAATCAAGTCTCATGACATTGCATCCACACGAATCACATTGCATTTCATTGTCATAATCATACATCATAACATAGCATTTGCATTTTCTAGAGAATTGTATGGGCAATTATCATATCTTATGAATGAGTTAGTTAAGTTATGTCTGTTTGGGAGCATTACTTAGAGAGAGATGGTGTATGTTCCTAGAGTAGTGAGTAGTAACTTGTTTTGTTTGCTACAATTTTATTTATGATATTACGAGTTGTTTATTCTTTGTGAATATTACAGCTGCAGGTATTGGTACACTTATATCGAGAATATTTGATTCTCACCTCGTGTGCTGCCATGTAAATCTAGGTGGCAGCTCTTTCCAAGGCAACAAGAGGAAGAAGATTGAAGATTTGTCTAGTTTTATGTTTTAGTAGTTAAGTTTTTGTATACTCATTATATTTGATATTAACTTGTGAACAAATGTGTGTATTACATTTTTGTCAGTTGTTACGAAGTTGTATGTCTATAAGAGTTTGTAAGGTTCTTCAAGGCTCTCCATAATGATTTATGTATATAAATGCTATGGGTTAGATTAATGTGTAAGTTCAAGGTAGCACAGCCAATGTTGTTTATCTAGGTATATGCCAAATATACTAGGATTTCAGTGTTAGGATGTTACATTTTGGTATCAGAGCAATTCATCCTGTGAGCCGGGGTATGGACTAACTAGGCTTAGGAAGGATTAGGAAGTTTTACTTGTATTGTGCAATTCTTATCTATTATGTGAGATGTTTGCATTGGATTGCATGACTTGGCTTAGGTTGGACTGTTCTTAGCTATTGGTGCACGATTACATGATATTGAGACTGATCACCTCAATATGTAATGTTTTTGTGTGTACAGGAAACTATGACACCACCAAGGCATACCCGAGAAACCAGAAACTCACCAAGAGACGGTCCAGACATGGCCAAAGCAGTTATGGTGATGGCTAATGCCATGAGAGAGCAAAAAACCATCACAACTAACGCGATGTTGGATCAGGCAGCTACTACGGCTAATGCTAGAAATGTTGCGAGCCAACCATCCTCAGCAACCAGGACAATCACAACCAGTATAGGAAATGCAAGTTGGGAAAAATCAAAACTTCCAAGATCTTTCAGAGTTTCAAAGGTTGAATTCCCCGTCTTTCGGAGGCGAATATGATCCCGTGAAGGCCGAGGAATGGTTGGCTGAGGCGGAGAAGTTTTTTGAGGTTATGAGATGTTCTATTGAACAGAGGGTTTCCTTTGCTTCCTTTATGTTCAGAGGGGAACCAAAACATTGGTGAAGTGCCAAGAGGTTGTTGGAAGCAGCAAGAATACAAATCACATGGGAAGTATTCAGAAATACCTTTTTGGAGCAGTACTTTCCAAGGACCTTGCGAGAGGAGAAGGAAATGGAATACTTTAAACTTGTGCAAGGAAGTATGACTGTAGGGCAATATGAGACGAAATTTAACGAGTTATCAAGGTTTTCTTCATTGTATAGGCCCCAACCAGATGAGGGTTGGAAATGTGTCAAATTTGAAGACAGATTAAGGAACGACATTAAGAGGATGATAAGACCATTGGAGATTAGAGATTTCCCATCTCTAGTTAGTAAGAGTAGAATTGTGGAATCAGGTTGTCTCTAACTCCAGACAAAACAAAGAGCACAAGATTATCAGAAAAGTAAAAGTGAGGATGACAAGTATAGGAAGGGCAAGAGGAGCGCTTCGAAAGTTGGTTTTCTTCAAGATGAAGATGAGAGAGTTGAGAAGGAGTCAAAGGGGCCTCAATGCCCTAAGTGTGGGAGGAATCATTGTAACAAACCATGTTTAGAGGGACAGTCCGTATGTTACAAATGGGGGCAGCTAGGGCATTATGCTAAGGAGTGTCCGTAAAGAGAAGAAGCAAAGTTGGACACCAAACCCATAGCGCCGGGGAGAGTTTTCAGTTAGCAAGCCAAGGAAACAACACAACCTTCTGGTTCAGAAAAAGGTGAGTGTGTAATTTTGTTTCTGAGATTTAGTTGAGACTTCTAACAGTAGGAAAACCAAATTTTGGAGACAAAATTTCAAAAAAGAGGGGAGAAATGTAATACCCTCTATGGAATGTTAGGCTTGTATATAACCAGAGAGGGGTCCTTTTGAGAGAAACCAACCAGTTTTCTGAGTGGAAAGGGAGGTTAGGAGAGTGAGGACCTCTTGAATATTCTTAGGTATTCAGATTCGCCTATGATTGCCATTTCTCATCTATTATTGTAATTCTTTTTTGATTCTTTCTCCCTTTAGTTGATACAGAGAAAAGTTTATCAATAAAAACTATTTTCTTCTCTAAATTTCAGTCCAATTCTATCACAACCCAATTGCCATAAGCTCCCATTCATAAATTGATTTCAATTGTGCTTTTTCAAACAAACCTTTGCCAAAATAAGCTATAGGTCTGCCTTCTTGCAGTAAAAGAGCCCCCAATCCCTTACTTGAAGCATCAGTTTCCAGAATAAATCGATTCGAAAAATCTGGTATTGCTAAAACAGGAATACTAGTCATAGCCACCCTCAAGGTGTCAAACGCTATCTACGCCTCCTTACTCCACTGAAAACGGTCCTTCTTCAACAGCTCAGTCAGAGGTTTTCCAATCTGTCTATAACATTTGACAAACTTTCTATATTAGCCCGTTAATTCCAAAAAACCTCTCAGCCCTTTCACATCCGTAGGGACCTGCCACTGCAACATTGCCTATATTTTTTTAAGATCTGCTGCAACCCCTTGAATAAAAATAACCTGCCTTAAGTACTCAGCCTGCAGCTGCCCAAAACTACACTTCTTTTTGTTGACACACAATTGGTGTTCCCTCAACAATTGTAAAACTATCCTCAGATGAGAAATGTGGGCTTCTTCATCCTTCCTATAAATCAGAAAATCCTAAAAAAAAAAAACCAACATGAACTTCCTTAAAAACAGTCTCAAGACGTCATTCATCAGTGCTTGAAATGTGGACGGAGCATTAGTTAGCCCAAAAGGCAAGACTGAAAACTCATAATGCCCTTCACAGGTACAGAAAGCTGTCTTAGGGATGTCTTCCACCTTCATTATGATTTGATTGTACCCGGATTTCAGGTCTAACTTAGAAAAAATGGCAGCTCCACCTAATTCATCCAATAATTCATCTATTTCAGGAATTGGATATTTTTCCGACACCGATTTTGTTGAGAGCCCTATAATCAACAGAAAAATGCCATCCTTCATCCTTCTCTTTCACTCGAATAATAAGACTAGAAAATGGGCTTATACTTGGCCTTATAATTCCAGCAATTAACATCTCATCTACCAACTTTTCAATTTCTGCTTTTTGATAGTGAGGGTACCAGTATGGGTGCAAATTGGGAATATTGGCGCCTTCTCGTAAGGTGATGGCATGATCATGCCTACGAGCTGGAGGTAAACCCTGTGGCTGCTGGAATAGGTCCTCAAAGTCCTGTAAAATTGATGTTATGGTGTCCGAAATCAATGCCTCCCACAACAACAGACTTGTCATTGTCTTATATTCAATGTAAAATCCTTGCCCTTCATACTGTAATGACTTCAACACTGATTTAAGAGAAGCAGTTGTCTTGGACAAAGCTAGTACCCCTTTAATAGTCCAACTTCTCCATTTTTCTTCAATTTTCAAGGTAAGGCCCTTGAAATTTGCCCTTATTTCTCCCAATCTCCCTAACCATTCTATGCACAGCACCACATCTACATTTCCTATGCAAAATAGGAAGAAATCTTGCTTAATTTCTAATCCTTGGGTCATCAATAACACTCCTTGACAAGCCCCTTTGCACTTCACCTTATGCCTATCACCAACCACCACAAAATAAGGTGGAGTCTCCACTATTGGTAGTTGCAGCTCCTGCACTATTGTATCAGAAATGAAATTATGGGAGGCTCCACAATCCACCAAAATCATAACTTTCTTACCCTCCACTTCTCCCCATAGCTTGAAGGACTTTTTTGAAGTCAAGCTCATGATGCTATGAATTGACAACTGTAACGTTTTGTCCTCCATCTCCAATATTTCCTGAATTTCCAATTCTTCCTGCTGAACCTCATCCTCTGCCTCCTCTCGCATAATCAAGCAATGATGAATGAGATGTTGAGACCGTTTTTAAGGAGGTTCGTGTTAGTTTGTTTTTTATGATATTCTGGTTTACAACAGGGTTGAAGAAGGCCACGTTTCTCTTTTGAGGATAGCTCTACAATTGTTGAGGGAACACCAATTGGGTGTCAACAAAAAAGAAATACAGTTTTGGGCAGCTGCAGATTGAGTACTTGGGGCATGTTATGTATGGTCAAGGTATTGCAGCAAATCCTAAAAAAAATAAGGCAATGTTGCAGTGGCAGATCCTACGGATGTGAAAGGGCTGAGAGGGTTTGTGGGATTAACGGGCTATTATAGGAAGTTTGTCAAAGGTTATGGACAGATTGCAAAAAATCCGACTGAGCTTCTGAAGAATGACCATTTTCAGGGGAGTAAGGAGGCGCAGATAACATTTGACACCTTGAGGGTGACTATGACTACTATTCCTGTTTTAGCAGTATCAAATTTTTCCAATCAATTTGCTCTGGAAACCGATGCTTCAAGTAAGGGATTGGGACCTGTTTTACTGGAAGAAGGCAGACCTATAGCTTATTTCAGCCAAGGTTTGTTAGGAAAAGCATAGCTGAAATCAATTTATGAATGGGATCTTAAGGCAATTGTGTTGGCAGTCCAAAAATGGCGACATTACTTGTTGGGCAGACCATTTATCATCCATACTGATCCGCGCAATTTGAAATTCTTTCCAGAACAGCATTTAAAGGGTGAAGAACAGTATAAATGGACCTCAGCCACTGGGTTTTGACTTTGAGATCAGGTATAAACCTGGTTGTGCTAATAAGGAGGTTGATGCTCTTAGCAGGAACATGATGTTTGTTGCGTTGTTCATGGTGCATTTTAGTGACCTAGACACTTTAGATGAGGAGTTGTAGGCTGATAGTAGTCTAAAATGATTGTCACCTAGGCTATTTGTTGGTTGGGGGCAGACTATTATTTGAAGGGGCACTAGTTTTGCCTAAGCACTCCACCAGAATTCCGTTGGTTCTGTCTGAGTTTCACAGTTCTTCTTTTGGAGGTCATTCTAAATTTTTCAGGACATATAAGAGGATTGCTAGTTTATTCTATTTGGAAAGGATGCGTAAGGATATTCAGAGATATGTGGCTGCTTGTGAGGTGTGCCAGCAGAACAAATATCAAACATTGTCTCTAGGGGGTCTTTTACAACCATTACCTATCCCCACTCAAACTGGGTTGATATTTCAATGGATTTCATTGGAGGACTGCCTAAAGCCCACAAGAAGGACACTATCATGGAGGTGGTTGATAGTCTCACTAATTATGCTCATTTCGTGGCTATTTGCCATTCTTTTTGCTAAGGAGGTGGCAAATTTATTCACTAAAGAGGTGGTGCATTTACATGGATTTCCAATCTCTTATTTCAGATAGGGATAAGGTGTTTCTCAGTCATTTCTAGATTGAGTTATTCAAGCAGGCTGATGCTCGTTTGAAATTTATTTCTAAATATCAACCACAAACGGATGGCCAAACGAACGTAGTAAATTATTGCATGGAAACTTACTTAACATGTTTGACTAGAACTAATCCTCAACAGTGGCCTCGGTGGTTAAGTTGGGCTGAATATTGGTTTAATACCAACTATAACGGCTCTACGAAAACGACTCCATTTAATGCCCTTTATGGAAGGGACCCGCCAATGTTGTTCAGAGGATATACTTTTCCATCTGCAATGGAAGAAATAAATTTGCTGACTAAAGAGAGAGATTTGATGTTGGAGGAGTTACGAGAGAATTTACTGAAAGCACAAAACAGAATGAAGATGCAGGCTGACAAACATCAGAGAGAGGTGGAGTTTCAAGTGGGGGATTTGGTTTATTTGAAGCTGCAGCTGTACAGACTCAAATCCTTAGTTAAAAGGGTCAATGAGAAGTTGGCTCCAAGATTTTATGGACCCTACCAGATTATGGAAAGAATTGGAGAAGTTGCCTATCAGTTAAATCTTCCAGCTGACAGCAAAATTCACCTAGTGTTCCATGCTTCCCTGTTGAAGAATGTTGTTTTTGTATAGCAACCATCACAACCATTGCCTCCTATATTGTCTGATGAGTTGGTGTTACAGGTGCAACCAAAACAAGTTCTCCACGTTAAACAGACTGCCGCGGGTGTCCGGGAAGTTCTCATCAAGTGGTCAGGTTTCCCTAATTGTGAGAACTCACAGGAGTTGGTGACAAACATTCAGGAGCAATTCCCTCATTTTTACCTTGAGGACAAGGTGGATGTTTTGGGGGGGGGGGGGGGGGAAGTATTGTTAGCAAACCTATCAATAACAGGGTGTATACTAGCAAGAATAAACAAGAAGTAGAGGATCACAACTATTAATAGGGTGTGTAACACCCTCGATAGCATGTTAGGCTTGTATAGGGTTACAGAGGTAGCCTAATACATGCTTACCCTGTTAAAGTTTGAAGGTAAACTGAGTTTGTTTGGTATTTGTAAGCACACAGAGTGAGTGTTTTAATATTGGATGGACTGAGTGCAGATATGGAAAGATAAGATAATGGCGAAATAAGAAATTAGAAGAATCCTAGGAAACTTTCTAGAGTTATTGAAAGTTAGGAAACTTGAATTAGTATAATTTGAGTATTCCTAATAGGTATAAGTTTAGTAAAAAATCCCATTTTTGTTAAATGAGTCACGGCTTTTTAAGAGCCTTTACCCTTGACTTATGGGATATTTTTTTGTTTCTATCTCATCTTGCTCTCTCGGTTGTAGGAGCAGACGGCAGAGGAGAAAAGAAAGAAGAGAAAAGAAAGGAGAAGGAAGAAGATGAGAAGAAGAAGAGAAAAGAAAAAGGCAAAGCTATAGTGCGATCCTCCAATCCACAAAGAGGTAGGGGTGTTTGCTTTTATCCTTTCCTTCCTATCTTCATCTGTTTTCTTAATTTGGTTTGAAGAAGAAAAGTGGGTTTGGATAAGAAAAGTGAGTTTAGATGCTTTTAAGGTTGAAAGGAGTTAGATAATAGCTTATTTTGATGCATGGTGTTTAGTTTTGGTTTTCTAGAGCCCATAGTTTTTGATTGAGTTTTAAGTTAAGAAAAGGGTTTTCAGTTTGAAGTTTTGAGTTTAAATCCATGATTGATAAGATGAATTTAGTGTTTAACGATCCTAACATGATTAGAGACCATGGTTAGGGTTGGGAAACACTTAGAACCCATGATTTGAGGATTAGAACTTGGTTAGAAACCAAGATTATGCAGAACTCGATTCTGCAGAAACAGGGCAGCATCTGAACAGCCTGTAGTGTTTGTAGCATAACTTGAGCTGTAGTCATCGGATTGACCTGATTCTTATTGCATTTGAAAGCTAAGATACAAGGCTTCATGTTGTAAAAATTTCAGATTTTTAGGCCAACCTAATTAGCACCAGTTTCGGTTTGAATCTGAGTCAGATTCTGCAGAAACAAGCAGTATGGCACCCCATAAACCAAATTGCAAAACTTCTTGCTCCGAGGTCGTATTTACATGAGTCTTATGGCATTTTTAAGCTAACAAGTAAGGCTATAACTGGTAAAAATTTCAGAATTTTTGCACTCCTCATGCATTTCCAGTTTCAATTTAAAGTAAGGCCATGTTTTAGGAAAACAGGTAGTTGCCCTGTTTCAGTCTCTGCATTTTGATGTATAACTTTGGCTACATTAAGTTAAATGATGTGAGGTTTATTGCATTTGAAAGATATGACATAATGATATTTGCCTTTAAAATTCCAGAATTTTATAAGTTAGGATCTACATTTGGTGCAATCTTGAAAATCAGCCTTTCTAGGCTACTAAACCAGAAAATGTCAAGATATGTGAGAATTTTTTATACATCTCCTAGTTGGGAATTGCCTTAGTAGTGTATCTAGAACCATAGGCAACATGGAGTTGCATTAGTTATCACTGGAGGAGTGGTGACGAGGTAGGGTGCTAGATACAAGTATACTAAGTCTGGTTGGCAAGAGTTGAGTGCCATAGTGCATGAAGCACTCTCAAAGAGTGAAGGTAGAGCTAGTAATGCAAAGATAGACTTAGTATAGAGTTTATGTGGTGGTTATGTAAGAGTTAGTCATAGCACCACATTCATCACACACCTATTATTCCTAACAGTTTGAGGTAGTGGAAAAGTCCACTCAGTATTGTTGAAAGAGAGAAAAAGAGAGAAATACTTATGAAGAAATTGTTTCAATTACACAATGGAGGAGTGGTTATATACACGAGAGGTACTAAATGATTACATATCTTACTTGATGTGGGACTAATAACATAATAAGTAATAACTTCTAACACTCCCCCTCAAGCTTCTAACATTCCCCCTCAAGCTTAAGCTTACTAAACTTAAGCTTGTTACAATGACATCTCAAAGAAAATAAACTAAAAAAAAACATAATGCGCCGAACAGTGTGTCAGTGGCAGGCAACTGAATGTGGGATGGAGATAAGGCCAATGCATCCGGGACTAAGAAGGACAGGGCCATCTGAATGATCGTCGATGGGAAGAAAAGTCGAGGCCAGCGCATTTAGGACAAAGTAAGCCAGTGCATCTGGGATGGAGATTGGGCCAATGCATCTGGGACTAAGACAGAGAGGGCCAGTGCATCTGGGACAAAGCTAGGGCCAGTGCATCTGGGACAAAGTCAAGGTTAGTGTGAGTCATAACCAACATAAGTCACCATCGGAATGATCGTCGATGGAAAGAAAAGTCACCACTAGTATGATTCATCTGTGGGAGAGAAGTCGCCATCGGAATGATCGTCAACGGGAAGAAAAGTCACCACTAGTATGATTCATTTGTGGGAGAGAAGTCATGACAAACACCGCCATTGAAATATATGTAGAGATGGATTTATTCCCATTCTCCCCCTTAATGCTATGCTAGCATTTGAAAAGAACCAAACAGCAGCCAAAACCAAGTATAATCACTACAAAGAATGCCAAATAGTCACGTGGAGGTCAGAGATGATGTACTGAGGCAAACGAATGGCGGAGGAGCCCAGAAAGAGGGTGAAACAGCCATGGGTCAGTGTATAATGACCAAAAACAGAAACCACAAGGTACCTGATAGCATCGATTCAAAAAAGAGGTCGCGACAAACGGCACGAACACAAAAGGCGAGGACAGATCCAAACAGAAGAGAGAAGGGCGACCATAGTGCTACAAACAGCTGCCGAAGTTGGTGGGGTTTCCGGCCAGAAGGTCATCGGAAAAGTTGTCGGGAAAATCATCAGAAAGATCGCGGGAATGTCACTGATCGCTGGAAAAGTCTCCTGAAAAGTCACTGGAAAAGTCGTCGAGAAAGGCCACCGATCGACGGAAAGTCGCCGGTCACCAGGAATGTCGCCGGTCGCCGGAAAGGTCGCCAGTTGCCGGAATGGTCGCCAGCCGGCTGCCGGGAAAGGTCGCCAGTTGCCAGAATGGTTGATGGTCGACGACAGTGGCGGAGATGGGAGATGTGATGCTGGAAAGACGTCACGACAAAAGAGAAAGGCCGGCAAATCAAAATAGAAATACGGTTGGCCGGAAAAGATATAGAAAGAGAGTGCCGAAAGGAGAACTCGGCAACCAGAGGCGGCGGCTAATCGGAGTTCCAAATCTTTGGGAACTCAACAGCGAAAGTGATGGGACAGGTCACGGAAGATGATACCTCTCTGATACCATGTTGAAAGAGATAAAAAGAGAGAAAAACTTATGAAGAAATTGTGTGTTTCAATTACACAATGGAAGATTGTGTGTTTCAATTACACAATGGAGGAGTGGTTATATACACGAGAGGTACTAAATGATTACACATCTTACTTGATGTGGGACTAATAACATAATAAGTAATAACTTCTAACAAGTATAAGGTCGGTTATGGAGGTAACAAATTCCCTCCCTACTTGGTAGGTTAAAGAGGTAACATGTTCAGATAACAGATTCGCTCCCTACCAAGAGGAATAGTCAAGTTTCATGACATTGCATCTCATTATCATAATCACACATCATAACATAGCATTTGCATTTTCTAGACAATTATATGGGCAATTGTCTTATCTTATGAATGAGTTAATTAAGTTATGTTTGTTTGGGAGTATTACCTAGAGAGAGATGGTGTATGTTCCTAGAGCAATGAGTAGTATTTTGTTTTGTTTGCTACAATTTTATTTATGATATTATGGGTTGTTTATTCTTTGTGAATATTACAACTACTGGTATTGGTACACTTATACTAAAAATATTTGATTGTCACCCCATGTGCTGCCATATAAATCCAGGTGGCAGCTTTTTCCAAGGCAACAAGCAGAAGAAGATTGAAGATTTGTCTAGTTTTATGTTTTAGTAGTTAAGATTTTGTATACTCATGTATATTTGATTTTAACTTGTGAACAAATGTATGTGTTACATTTTTGTCAGTTGTTACAAAGTTGTATGTCAATAAGAGTTTGTAAGTTTCTTCAAGGCTCTCCATAATGATTTATATATATAAATGTTATGGGTTAGATTAATGTGTAAGTTCAAGGTAGCACAGCCAATGTTGTTTATCCAGGTATATGCCAATATACTAGGATTTAAGTGTTAGGATGTTACATTTTGGTATCAGATCAATTCATCCTGTGAGCCGGGGTATGGACTAACTAGGCTTAGGAAGGATTAGGAAGTTTTACTTGTATTGTGCAATTCTTATCTATTATGTGAGATGTTTGCATAGGATTGCATGACTTGGTAGGTTGGACTGTTCTTAGCTACTGTTGCACGATTACATGATATTGAGATTGATCACCTCAATATGTAATGTTTTTGTGTATACTGGAAACTATTACACCACCAAGGTGCACCCGAGAAACCAGAAATTCACCAAGAGAAGGTCCAGACATGGCCGAAGCAGTTATGGCGATGGCCAATGCCATGAGAGAGTAGAAAACCATCACAGCTAATGCGATGCAAGATCAGGCAGCTATTACAGCTAGAGTGCTAGAAATGTTACGAGCCAATCAACCTCAGCAACCAGGACAACCACAACCAGTACAGGAAATGCAAGTTGGGAAAAATCAAAACTTCCAAGATCTTTCAGAGTTTCAAAGGTTGAATCCCCCGTCTTTTAGAGGTGAATATGATCCCGTGAAGGTCGAGGAATGGTTGGCCGAAGTGGAGAAATTTTTTGAGGTTATGAGATGTTCTGATGAACAGAGGGTTCCTTTGCTTCCTTTATGTTCAGAGGGGAAGCAGAAGATTGGTGGAGAAGTGCCAAGAGGTTGCTGGAAGCAGCAAGAACACAAATCACATGGGAAGTATTCAGAAATACCTTTTTGGAGCAATGCTTTCCGAAGTCCTTGAGAGAGGAGAAGGAAATGGAATTTCATAAACTTGAGCAAGTAAGTATGACTATAAGGCAATATGAGGCGAAATTTAACGAGTTATTAAAGTTTTCTTCATTATATATGCTCCACTCGGATGAGGGTTGGAAATGTGTCAAATTTGAAGACAGATTAAGGAACGACATTAAGAGGATGATAAGACCATTGGAGATTAGAGATTTCCTATCTCTAGTTAGTAAGAGTAGAATTGTGGAATCGGGTTGTCTCTAACTCCAGACAGAACAAAGAGCACAAGATTATCATAAAAGTAAAAGTGAGGATGACAAGTATAGGAAGGGCAAGAAGAGTGCTTTGAAAGCTGGTTTTCTTCAAGATGAAGATGAGAGAGTTCAGAAGGAGTGAAAGGGGCCTCAGTGCCCAAAGTGTGGGAGGAATCATTGTAACAAACCATGTTTAGAGGGACAGTTCGTATGTTACAAATGCGGGCAACCAGGGCATTATGCTAAGGAGTGTCCGCAAAGAAAAGAAGCAAAGTTGGATACCAGACTGTTAGGAAACCTGAGATAACCAAAGTGTACTACAGGAGGAGGAAAGAGGGATATAAGGGAATACAATCCCATTTGGGTCATGCTGACTACGTGAACAGTGAAGTGGAGGGAAATAACCACTTGCTGACGTGGCCAGGGTTGTGGGAAGTGCCAAGAGGGAATCTGTTAAAGGAAGGAAGAATAAAGAGGAGTGAGAAAGTGGCAGAGGGGTAGGAAAATACTGAGTGAGTGGAATTGGGATGGAGAGACTAGCCACTCTCGAACTTGCCTAGAATTATCAGTTTTTCCTATTTCTTTGATTCAAGAATATTTTGCAAACACTTTTCTAGTCCCGACTGATCTGATATCACACTGATATCAGCTCAGGAGAGGAGATTCCATTGCATATTCAGTACTTGTGTGTGTTATTTGAACTAGTTTCTATCAACTGGTATCAGAGCTCTCGATCTTGGGAGCTTTGGATGGTGAATACGCGCATGGAGGCCAGAATGGAGGCCCTCGAGAAGGGCTTCGAAAGGTGGAGGATAGAGGTGCGGGAAGAACGCGAGCTACAGGAAGCTCGGTTGAGGAAGAATGAGGAAGCACAGGAAGCAAGAATTCAAAGGTTGAATCCCCCGTCTTTTAGAGGTGAATATGATCCCGTGAAGGTCGAGGAATGGTTGGCCGAAGTGGAGAAATTTTTTGAGGTTATGAGATGTTCTGATGAACAGAGGGTTCCTTTGCTTCCTTTATGTTCAGAGGGGAAGCAGAAGATTGGTGGAGAAGTGCCAAGAGGTTGCTGGAAGCAGCAAGAACACAAATCACATGGGAAGTATTCAGAAATACCTTTTTGGAGCAATACTTTCCGAGGACCTTGCGAGAGGAGAAGGAAATGGAATTCCTTAAACTTCTGCAAGGAAGTATGTAGGGCAATATGAGGCGAAATTGAACGATTTATCAATGTTTTCTTCATTGTATAGGCTCCAACCAGATGAGGGTTCGAAATATGTCAAATTTGAAGACGGATTAAGGAACGACATTAAGAGGATGATAAGACCATTGGAGATTAAAGATTTCCCATCTCTAGTTAGTAAGAGTAGAATTGGGGAATTGGGTTGTCTCCAACTCCAGACAAAACAAAGAGCACAAGATTATTAGAAAAGAAAAAATGAGGTTGACAAGTACAGGAAGGGCAACAGGAGCGCCTCGAAAGCTGGTTTTCTTCAAGATGAAGATGAGAGAGTTCAGAAGTAATCAAAGGGGCCTCAGTGCCCTAAGTGTGCGAGGAATCATTGTAACAAACCATGTTTAGCGGGACAGTCTGTATATTACAAATGCGGGCAGCCAGGGCATTATGCTAAGCAATGTCCGCAAAGGGAAGAAGCAAAGTTGGATACCAGGCCCATAGCGCCGGGGAGAGTTTTCATTTTGCAAGCCAAGGAGACAGGACAACCTTCTGGTTCAGAAAAAGGTGAGTGTGTAATTTTGTTTCTTTGAGATTTAGTTGAGACTTCTTACAGAAGGAAAACCAAATTTTGGCGATAAAATTTTAAAAAAGAGGGGAGAAATGTAACACCCTCGATAGCATGTTAGGCTTGTATGTATAACTAGAGAGGGGTCCTTTGGAGAGAAACCAACCAGTTTTCTGAGTGGAAAGGGAGGTTAGGAGGGTGAGGACCTCTCGAATGTCCTTAGGTATTCAGATTGGCCTATGATTGCCATTTCTCATCTATTCTTGTAATTCTTTTCTGATTCTTTCTCCCTTTAGCTGATACAGAGAGAAGTTTATCAATAAAATACTATTTTCTTCTCTAAATTTCGGTCCAATTCTATCACAACACAATTGCCATAAGCTCCCATTCATAAATTGATTTCAGCTGTGCTTTTTCAAACAAACCTTGGCTGAAATAAGCCATAGGTCTGCCTTCTTGCAGTAAAAGAGCCCCCAATCTCGTACTTGAAGCATCAGTTTCCAACACAAATTGATTGGAAAAATCTGGTATTGCTAAAATAGGAAAAATAGTCATAGCCACCTTCAAGGTGTCAAACGCTATCTGCGCCTCTTTACTCCGCTGAAAACGGTCCTTCTTCAACAGCACAGTCAGAGGTTTTGCAATCTGTCTATAACCTTTGACAAACTTTCTACACTAGTCCGTTAATCCCAAAAACCCTCTCAGCCCTTTCACATTCGTAGGGACCTGCCACTGCAACATTGCCTATATTTTTTTAGGATCTACTGCAACCCCTTGAACAAAAATAACATGCCTTAAGTACTTAGTCTGTAGCTATCCAAACCTACATTTATTTTTGTTGACACACAATTAGTGTTCCCTCAACAATAGTAGAACTATCCTTAGATGAGAAATGTGGGTTTCTTCATCCTTGCTATAAACCAGAATATCCTTAAAAAAAATCAACACGAACCTCCTTAAAAAAGGTATCAAGACGTCATTCATCAGTGCTTGAAATGTGGAAGGAGCATTAGTCAGCCCAAAAGGCATGACTAAAAACTCATAATGCCCTTCATGGGTACAGAAAGCTGTCTTAGGAATGTCTTCCTCCTTCATTCTAATTTGATTGTACTCGGATTTCAGGTCCAACTTAGAAAAAATGGCAACTCCATCTAATTCATCCAATAATTTATCTATTACTGGAATTGGAAATTTATCTGACACTGCGATTTTGTTGAAAGCCCTATAATCAACACAAAATGCCATCCTTCATCCTTCTTTTTCACTCGAATAATAAGACTAGAAAAAGGTCTTATACTTGGCCTCATAATTCCAGCAATTAACATCTCATCTACCAACTTTTCAATTTCTGCTTTTTGATAGTGAGGGTACCGCAAATTGGGAATATTGGCCCCTTCTCGTAAGGTGATGGCATGATCATGCCTACGAGCTGGAGGTAAACCCTGTGGCTGCTGGAATAGGTCCTCAAAGTCCTGTAAAACTGATGTTATACCTTCTGGAATCAATGCCTCCCACAACAACAGACTTCTCATTGTCTTATATTCAATGTAAAATCCTTGCCCTTCATACTGTAATGGCTTCAACACTGATTTAAGAGAAGCAGTTGCATTGGACAAAGCTAGTACCCCTTTAATAGTCCAACTTCTCCCTTTTTCTTCAATTTTCAAGGTGAGGTCCTTGAAATTTGCACTTATTTCTCCCAATCTCCCTAACCATTCTATGCACAGCACCACATCTGCACCTCCTTCGTGTTAGTTGTTTTTTATGATATTCTGGTTTACAACAGAGATGAAGAAGCCCACATTTCTCTTGTGAGCATAGTTCTACAATTGTGGAGGGAACACCAATTGTGTGTCAACAAAAAGAAATGCAATTTTAAATGCAATTTTGAAAAAGCAGTTTTTAAGTATTGATAGATTATGCCATGTTATGCATGATCAAGGTATTGTAGCAAATCCAACAAAAAAAAATGTAATGTTGCAAGAAGATAAAAAAATTGCGGTGGAGATTTTGGTGTGAAAAGAAAGATTATGAGAGGTTATTTTTGGGATTAACGAGCTATTATAGGAAGTTTGTCAAAGGTTATGGACAGATTGCAAAAAATCCGACGGAGGTTCGGAAGAACAACCGTTTTCAAGGGAATAAGGATGCGCAGACAACATTTGACACCTTGAGGGTGGCTATGACAACTATTCCAATATTTAGCAGTACCAAATTTTTCCAATCAATTTTTTCTTGAAACTGACGCTTCAAGTAAGGGATTGGAGGCAGTTTTACTGCAATAAGACAGACCTATAGCTTATTTCAGCCAAGATTTGTTAAGAAAAGCATAGCTGAAATTAATTTATGAATGGGATCTTATGGCAATTGTGTTGGCAGCCCAAAAATGGCGACATTACTTGTTGGGCAGACCATTTCTCATCCATACTGATCAGTGCAGTCTGAAATTCTTTTCAGAACAGCATTTAAAGGGTGAAAAAAGTATAAATGGACCTCTAAGCTACTAGGTTTTGACTTTGAGATCATATATAAACCTGGTTGTGCTAATAAGGTGGCTGATGCTCTCAGCAAGAACATGATGTTTGTTGCATTGTCCGTGGTGCATTTTAGTGACCTAGACACTTTAGATGGGGAGTTGCAGGCTGATAGTAGTCTAAAATGATTCTCACCCAGGCTATCAGTTGGTTGGGGGCAGACTATTACATCAAGGGGGACTAGTTTTGCCTAAGCATTCCACCAAAATTCCTTTGGTTTTGTCTGAGTTTCACAGTTCTTCTTTTGGAGATCATTCTGGATTTTTCAGGACATATAAGAGGATTGCTCGATCATTCTATTGGGAAAGGATGCGTAAGGATATTCAGGGATATGTGGCTGCTTGTGAGGTGAGCCAGCAGAACAAATATCAAACATCGTCTCTAAGGGGTCTTTTACAACCATTACCAATCCCCACTCAGACTTGGGCTGATATTTCAATGAATTTCAATGAAGGACTGCCTAAAGCTCACAGAAACTATCATGGAAGTGGTTGATAGTCTGACTAAATATGCTCATTTCGTGGCTATTTCCCATCCTTTTTTTGCTAAGGAGGGGGCAAATTTATTCATTAAAGAGGTGGTGCATTTACGTGGATTTCCGATCTTTATTATTTCAGATAGCGATCAGGTGTTTCTCAGTCATTTCTAGATTGAGTTATTCAAGCAGGCTGGTGCTTGTTTGAAATTTATTTCTGTATATCACCCACAAATGGATGGCCAAACCGAGGTAGTAAATTGTCGCTTGGAAACTTACTTAAGATGTTTGAATGGAACTAATTCTAAACAGTGGCCTCGGTGGTTAAGTTGGGCTGAATATTGGTTTAACACCAACTATAACAGCTCTACAAAAACTACTCCTTTTAATGCCCTTTATGGCAGGTACCCTTCAATGTTGTTCAGGGAATATACTTTTCCATCTGCAATGGAAGAAGTAAATTTGTTGACTAAAGAGAGAGATTTAATGTTGGAGGAGTTACAAGAGAATTTGCAGAAAGCACAAAACAGAATGAAGATGCAGGCCGACAAACAGCGGAGAAAGGTGGAGTTTCAAATGGGGGATTGGGTCTATTTGAAGCTGTAGCTGTACAGACTCAAATCCTTAGATAAAATGGTCAATGAGAAGTTGAGTCCAATATTTTATGGATTCTACCAGATTATGGAAAGAATTAGAGAAGTTGCCTATCGGTTAGCTCTTCCAACTGACAGGAAAATTCACCTAGTGTTCCATGCTTCGCTGTTGAAGAATATTGTTTCTGTACAGCAACCATCACAACCATTGCCTCCTATATTGTCTGATGAGTTGGTGTTACAGGTGCAGCCAGAACAAGTTCTCCACGTTAAATGAACTGCCGCGGGTGTCCGAGAAGTTCTCATAAAGTGGTCAGGTCTCCCAGATTGTGAGAACTCATGGGAGTTGGTGACAACCATTCAGGAGCAATTCCCTCATTTTTACCTTGAGGACAAGGTGGATGTTTTGGGGCGGAGTATTGTTAACAAACCTTAACAGGGTGTACACTAGGAAGAATAAACAAGAAGTAGAGGATCACAACTATTAAAAGGGTGTGTAATACCCTCGATAGCATGTTAGGCTTGTATAGGGTTATAGAGGTAGCCTAATACTTGCTTATCATGTCTTTGAAGTTTTGTGCCAAACTGAGTTAGTTTAGACACTTTGCCACAACGCAGAACATGGAAATTGGCCTAAAATAACACAGAAAATGGTTTTAAAGTCTAAGCTAAGGGAAATAAATACGGATAATTTATTTCCAGGTCACAAATGAGCTAAGTATGATGCTATTAAAGTTTGAACGTAAACTGAGTTTGTTTGGTAATTGTAAGCACACAGAGTGAGTGTTATAAAACTGGATCGACTGAGTGCAGATATGGAAAAACAAGATAATGGCCAAACAAGAAATGAGAAGAATCCTAGGAAATATTCTAGAGTTGTTGAAAGTTAGAAAACTTGAATTGGTATAATTTAAGTGTTCATAACAGATATCAGTTTAGTAAAATATCCTATTTTTGTTAAATGAGTCACGGCTTTTTAAGAGCCTTTACCCTTGAGTTATGGGATTTTTTTTGTTTCTATCTCATCTTGTTCTCTCGGTTGTAGGAGCAGAAGGCAAAGGAGAAAAGAAAGAAGAGAAAAGAAAGGAGAAGGAAGAAGAGAAGAAGAAGAAGAAGAGAAAAGAAAAAGGCAAAGCTATAGTGTGATCCTCCACTCCACAAAGAGGTAGGGGTGTTTGCTTTTATCCTTTCCCTCCTATCTTCATCTGTTTTCTTAATTTGGTTTGAAGAAGAAAAGTGTGTTTGGATAAGAAAAGCGAGTTTAGATGCTTTTAAGGTTGAAAGGAGTTAGACAATAGCTTATTTTGATGCATGGTGTTTAATTTTGGTTTTCTAGAGCCCATAGTTTTTTATTGCGTTTTAAGTTAAGAAAAGGGTTTTTAGTTTGAAGTTTGAGTTTAAATCCACGATTGATGAGATGAATTTAGTGTTTAATGATCCTAACATGATTCGAGACCATGATTAGGATTGGGAAACACTTAGAATCCATGATTTGAGGATTAGAATGTGGTTAGAAACCAACATTATGCAGAATCCGATTCTGCAGAAACAAGGCAGCATCCGAAAAACCTATAGTATTTGTAGCATAACTTGAGCTGAAGCCATCGGATTGACCTGATTCTTGTTGAATTTGAAAGGTAAGATACAAGGCTTCATGTTGTAAGAATTTCATATTTTTAGGCCAACGTAATTAGCACCAGTTTCGGTTTGAATCTGAGCCAGATTCTGCAGAAACAAGCAGTATGGCACCCCGTAAACCAGATTGCAAAACTTCTTGCTCCGAAGTCGTATTTACATAAATCTTGTGGCATTTTCAAGCTAACAAGCAAGGCTATAAGGGGTAAAAATTTCAGAATTTTTGCACTCCTCACGTGTTTCCAGTTTCAGTTTAAATTAAGGCCATATTTTAGGAAAACAGGTAGATGCTCTGTTTCAGCCTTTGCATTTTGATGCATAACTTTGGCTACACTAAGTTAAATGATGTGAGGTTTATTGCATTTGAAAGATATGACATAACGATATTTGCCTTTAAAATTCCAGAATTTTATAAGTTAGGATCTACATTTGGTGCAATCTAGAAAATCAGCCTTTCTAGGCTACTAAACCAGAAAATGTCAAGATATGTGAGAATTTTTTATACATCCCCTAGTTGGGAATTGCCTTAGCAGTGTATCTAGAACCATAGGCAACATGGAGTTGCATTAGTTATCACTGGAGGAGTGGTGATGAGGTAGGGTGCTAGATACAAGTATACTAAGTCTGGTTGGCAAGAGTTGAGTGTCATAGTGCATGAAGCGCTCTCAAAGAGTGAAGGTAGAGCTAGTAATGCAAAGATAGACTTAGTATAGAGTTTATGTGGTGGTTATGTAAGAGTTAGTCATAGCACCACATTCATCACACACCTATTATTCCGAACAGTTTGAGGTAGTGGAAAAGTCCACTCAGTATAAGTTAGGTTATGGAGGCAACAAATTCCCTCCCTACTTGGTAGGTTAAAGAGGTAACATGTTCAGATAAAAGATTCCCTCCCTACTAAGAAGAATAGTCAAGTTTCATGACAATGCATCCACACGAATCACATTGCATCTCATTATCATAATCATACATCCTAACATAGCATTTGCATTTTCTAGACAATTGTATGGGCAATTGTCTTATCTTATGAATGAGTTAGTTAAGTTATGTTTGTTTGGGAGCATTACCTAGAGAGAGATGGTGTATGTTCCTAGAGCAGTGAGTAGTAATTTGTTTTGTTTGCTACAATTTTATTTATGATATTATGGGTTGTTTATTCTTTGTGAATATTATAACTACTGGTATTGGTACACTTATACTGAAAATATTTTATTCTCACCCCGTGTGCTACCATGTAAATCCAGGTGACAGCTCTTTCCAAGGCAACAAGCAGAAGAAGATTGGAGATTTGTCTAGTTTTATGTTTTAGTAGTTAAGTTTTTGTATACTCATGTATATTTGATTTTAACTTGTGAACAAATGTATGTGTTACACTTTTGTCAGTTGTTACAAAGTTGTATGTCTATCTCCCCATAATGATTTATATATATAAATGTTACGGGCTAGATTAATGTGTAAGTTCATGGTAGCATAGTCAATGTTGTTTATCCAGGTATAAGCAAAATATACCAGCATTTCAGTGTTAGGATGTTACATTTTGGTATCAGAGCAATTCATCCTGTGAGCCGGGGTATGGACTAACTAGGCTTGGGAAAGATTAGGAAGTTTTACATGTATTGTGCAATTCTTAACTATTATGTGAGATGTTTGCATAGGATTGCATGACTTGTCTTAGGATGCACTGTTCTTAGTTATTGGTGCACGATTACATGATATTGAGACTGATCACCTCAATATGTAATGTTTTTGTGTGTACTGGAAACTATGAAACAACCAAGGCATACCTGAGAAACCAGAAACTCACCAAGAGAAGGTCCAGACATGGCCAAAGCAGTTATGGCGATGGCCAATGCCATGAGAGAGCAGAAAACCATCACAACTAATGCGATGTTGGATCAGGTAGCTATTACAGCTGGAGTGCTAGAAATGTTGAGAGCCAACCAACCTCAGCAACCAGGACAACCACAACCAGTATAGGAAATGCAAGTTGCGAAAAATCAAAACTTCCAAGATCTTTCGGAGTTTTGAAGGTTGAATCCCCCGTCTTTTAGACGTGAATATGATCCCGTCAAGGTCGAGGAATGGTTGGCCGAAGTGGAGAAATTTTTTGAGGTTATGCAATGTTCTGATGAACAGAGCATTTCCTTTGCTTCCTTTATGTTCAGAGGGGAAGCAGAACATTGGTGGAGAAGTGCCAAGAGGTTGCTGGAAGCAGCAAGAACACAAATCACATGGGAAGTATTCAGAAATTACTTTTTGGAGCAATACTTTCCAAGGACCTTGCGAGAGGAGAACGAAATGGAATTCCTTCAACTTGTGCAAGGAAGTATGACTGTAAGGCAATATTAGGCGAAATTTCACGAGTTATCAAAGTTTTCTTCATCGTATAGGCTCCAATCGGATGAGGGTTGGAAATGTGTCAAATTTGAAGACAGATTAAGGAACGACATTAAGAGGATGATAAGACCATTGGAGATTAGATATTTCCCATCTCTAGTTAGTAAGAGTAGAATTGTGGAATCGGGTTGTCTCCAACTCCAGACAGAACAAAGAGCACAAGATTATCAGAAAAGAAAAAGTGAGGATGACAAGTATAGGAAGGGCAAGAGGAGCGCTTTGAAAGCTGGTTTTCTTCAAGATGAAGAAGAGAGAGATGAGAAGGAGTCAAAGGGGCCTCAGTGCCCTAAGTGTGGGAGGAATCACTATAACAAACCATGTTTAGAGGGACAGTCCGTATGTTACAAATGTGGGCAGCCAGGGCATTATGCTACGGATTGTCCGCAAAGAGAAGAAGCAAAGTTGGATACCAGAGCTATAGCGCCGGGGAGAGTTTTCATTTTGCAAGCCAAGGAGACAGCACAACCTTCTGGTTTAGAAAAAGGTGAGTGTGTAATTTTGTTTCTTTGAGATTTAGTTGAGACTTCTTACAGTAGGAAAACCAAATTTTGGAGACAATTTTAAAACAGAGGGGAGAAAAGTAACACCCTCAATAGCATGTTAGGCTTGTGTATAACTAGAGAGGGGTCCTTTGGAGAGAAACCAACCAGTTTTCTGAGTGGAAAGGGAGGTTAGAAGTGTGAGGACCTCTCGAATGTCCTTAGGTATTGTGATTGGCCTATGATTGCCATTTCTCATCAATTTTAGTAATTCTTTTCTGATTCTTTCTCCCTTTAGTTGATACAAAAAGAAGTTTATTAATAAAATACAATCTTCTTCTCCAAAACCAATTCTATCACAACACAATTGCCATAAGCTCGCGTTCATAAATTGATTTCAGTTGTGCTTTATAAAACAAACCTTGGCTGAAATGAGCTATATGTTTGCCTTCTTACAGTAAAACTGCCACCAATCCCTTACTTGAAGCATCAATTTCCAAAACAAATTGATTGGAAAAATCTGGTATTGCTAAAATAGGAATAGTAGTCATAGCCACCCTTAAGGTGTCAAACGCTATCTGCGCCTCCTTACTCCACTGAAAATGGTCCTTTTTCAACAGCTCAGTCAGAGGTTTTGAAATCTTTCTATAACTTTTGACAAACATTCTATATTAGCCCGTGAATGCCAAAAAACTGCTCAGCCCTTTCACATCCGTAGGGACCGGCGACTACAACATTGCCTATATATTTTTAGGATCTGCTGCAACCCCTTGAACAAAATTAACATGTCTCAAGTACTCAGTCTGCAGCTGCCCAAAACTACACTTCTTTTTGTTGACACACAATTGGTATTCCCTCAACAATTGTAGAACTATCCTCAGATGAGAAATGTGGGCTTCTTCATCCTTGCTATAAACCAGAATATCCTAAAAAAAAACCAACACGAACCTCCTTAAAAACGGTCTCAAGACGTCATTCATCAGTGCTTGAAATGTGGAAGGAGCATTAGTCAGCCCAAAAGGCATGACTAAAAACTCATAATGCCCTTCATGGGTACAGAAAGCTATCTTAGGAATGTCTTCCTCCTGCATTCTGATTTGATTGTACTCGGATTTCAGGTCCAACTTAGAAAAAATGGAAGCTCCACCTAATTCATCCAATAATTCATCTATTACTGGAATTGGATATTTATCCGACACTTTGATTTTGTTGAAAGCCCTATAATCAACACAAAAATGCCATCCTTCATCCTTCTTTTTCACTCGAATAATAGGACTAGAAAAGGGGCTTATACTTGGCCTCATAATTCCAGCAATTAACATCTCATCTACCAACTTTTCAATTTCTGCTTTTTGATAGTGAGGGTACCGCAAATTGGGAATATTGGCCCCTTCTCGTAAGGTGATGGCATGATCATGCCTACAAGCTGGAGGTAAACCCTGTGGCTGCTAGAATAGGTCCTCAAAGTCCTGTAAAACTGATGTTATGCCTTCCGAAATCAATGCCTCCCACAACAACAAACATGTCATTGTCTTATATTCAATGTAAAATCCTTGCCGTTCATACTGTAATGGCTTCAACACTGATTTAAGAGAAGTTGTTGTCTTAGACAAAGCTAGTACCCCTTTAGCAGTCCAAGTTCTCCCTTTTTCTTCAATTTTCAAGGTAAGATCCTCGAAATTTGCCCTTATTTCTCCCAATCTCCCCAACCATTCTATGCACAGCACCACATCTGCACTTCCTATGCCAAACAGGAAGAAATCTTGCTTAATCTCCAATCCTTGTGTCATCAACATCACTCCTTGACAAGCCCCTTTGCACTTCACCTTATGCCTATCATCAACCTCCACAAAATAAGGTGGAGTCTCCACTACTGGTAGTTGCAGCTCCTACATTATTTTATCAGAAATGAAATTATGGGAGGCTCCACAATCCTCCAAAATCATAACTTTCTTACCCTCCACTTCGCCCCATAGCTTGAAGGACTTTTTTGAAGTCAAGCTCACGATGCTATGAATTGACAAATGTAATGTTTTGTTCTCCATCTCCAATATTTCCTGAATTTCCAATTCTTCCTGCTGAACCTCATCCTCTGCCTCCTCTCCCAGAATCAAGCAATGATGAATGAGATGTTGAGACCGTTTTTAAGGAGGTTCGTGTTAGTTGTTTTTTATGATATTCTGGTTTACAACAAGGATGAAGAAGCCCACATTTCTCTTTTGAGGATAACTCTACAATTGTTGAGGGAACACCAATTGTGTGTCAACAAAAAGAAATGCAATTTTGGGCAGCTGCAGATTAAGTACTTGGGGCATGTTATGTATGATCAAGGTATTGCAGCAAATCCTAAAAAAATTAAGGCAATGTTGCAATGCCAGATCCCTACAGATGTGAAAGGGCTAAGAGGTTTTTTGGGATTAACGGGCTATTATAGGAAGCTTGTCAAAGGTTATGGATAGAATGCAAAACATCCGACCGAGCTTCTGAAGAATGACCGTTTTCAAGGGAGTAAGGAGGCGCAGACAATATTTCACACCATGAGGGTGGTTATGACTACTATTCCTGTTTTAGCAGTACCAAATTTTTCCAATCAATTTGTTCTTGAAACTGATACTTCAAGTAAGGGATTGGGGGCTGTTTTACTGCAAGAAGGCAGACCTAAAGCTTATTTCAGCCAAGGTTTGTTAGGTAAAACATAGCTGAAATCAATTTATGAATGGGATCTTATGGCAATTGTGTTGGCAGTCCAAAAATGGCGACATTACTTATTGGTCAGACCATTTATCATCCATACTGATTAGCGCAGTCTAAAATTCTTTTCAGAATAGCATTTAAAGGGTGAAGAACAGTATAAATGGACCTTTAGGCTGCTGGATTTTGACTTTGAGATCATGTATAAACCAGGTTGTGCTAATAAGGTGGCTAATGCTCTCAGCAGGAACATGATGTTTGTTGCATTGTCCGTGGTGCATTTTATTGACCTAGACACTTTAGATGAGGAGTTGCAGGCAGATAGTAGTCTAAAATGTTTCTCACCCAGGCTATCAGTTGGTTGGGAGCAGACTATTATTTGAAGGGGGACTAGTTTTGCCTAAGCACTCCACCAGAATTCCTTTGGTTCTGTCTGAGTTTCACAGTTCTTCTTTTGGAGGTCATTCTGGATTTTTCAGGACATATAAGAGGATTGCTAGTTTATTCTATTGGGAAAGGATGCGTAAAGATATTCAGAGATAAGATGTCTAGCAGAACAAATATCAAACATTGTCTCTAGGGGTCTTTTACAACCATTACCTATCCCCAGCTTGAGCTGATATTTCAATGGATTTCATTGGAGGACTGCCTAAAGCCCACAAAAAGGACACTATCATGGAGGTGGTTGATAGTCTCACTAAATATGCTCATTTCATGGCTATTTCCCATCCTTTTTTGCTAAGGAGGTGGCAAATTTATTCATTAAAGAGGTGGCGCATTTACATGGATTTCCGGTCTCTTATTTCAGATAGGGATAAGGTGTTTTTCAGTCATTTCTAGATTGAGTTATTCAAGCAGGCTGGTGCTCGTTTGAAATTTATTTCTGTATATCACCCACAAACGGATGGCCAAACGGACGTAGTAAATTATTGCTTGGAAACTTACTTAACATGTTTGACTGGAAGTAATCCTAAACAGCGGCCTCAGTGGTTAAGTTGGGCTGAATATTGGTTTAATATCAACTATAACAACTCTACAAAAACTACTCCATTTAAAGCCCTTTATGGCAAGGACCCGCCAACGTTGTTCAGAGGATATACTTTTCCATCTGCAATGGTAGAAGTAAATTTGTTGACTGAAGAGAGAGATTTGATGTTGGAGGAGTTACAAGAGAATTTGCTAAAAGCACAGAACACATTGAAGATGCAAGCCGACAAACATCGGAGAGGAGGTGGTGTTTGGGGGATTGGGTTTATTTGAAGCTGTAGCTGTACAGACTCAAATCCTTAGTTAAAAGGGTCAATGAGAAGTTAAGTCTAAGAATTAATGGACCCTACTAGATTATGGAAGGAATTGGAGAAATTGCCTATCAGTTAGATCTTCCAGCTGACAGCAAAATTCACCCAGTGTTCCATGCTTCCCAGTTGAAGAATGTTGTTTCTGTACAGCAACCATCACAACCATTGCCTCCTATATTGTCTGATGAGTTGGTGTTACAGGTGCAGCCAGAACAAGTTCTCCACGTTAAAAGGACTGCCGCGGGTGTCCGGGAAGTTCTCATAAAGTGGTCAGGTCTCCCAGATTGTGAGAACTCATGGGAGTTGGTGAGAACCATTCAGGAGTAATTCCCTCATTTTTACCTTCAGGACAAGATGGATGTTTTGGGGGGGAGTATTGTTAGCAAACCTATCATTAACAGGCTGTACACTAGGAAGAGTAAACAAGAAGTAAGGGATCACAACTATTAATAGGGTGTAAAACACCCTCGATAGCATGTTCAGCTTGTATAGGGTTACAGAGGTAGCCTAATACTTGCTAACCATGTCTGTGAATTTTTGTGACAAACTGAGTTAATTTAGAAACTTTGCCGCAACACAGAACGTGAAAATATGCCTAAAATAACTCTAAAAATGGTTTTAAAGGCTAAGCTAAGGGAAATAAATATGGATAATTTATTTTCAGGTCACAAATGAGCTAAGTATGATGCTGTTAAAGTTTGAAGGTAAACTAAGTTTGTTTGCTAATTTTAAGCACACAGAGTGAGAGTTTTAATACCGAATGGACTAAGTGCAGATATGGAAAATAAGATAATAGCGAAACAAGAAATTAGAAGAATCCTAGGAAATATATTAGAGTTGTTGAAAGTTAGGAAACTCGAATTGGTATAAATTAAGTGTTCCTAACAGGTATAAGTTTAGTAAAATATCCCATTTTTGTTAAATGAGTCACGGCTTTTTAAGAGCCTTTACCCTTGACTTATGGGATATTTTTTTTCTTTCTATCTCATCTTGTTCTCTCGGTTGTAGGAGCAGAAGGCAGAGGAGAAAAGAAAGAAGAGAAAAGAAAGGAGAAGGAAGAAGAGGAGAAGAAGAAGAGAAAAGAAAAAGGCAAAGCTATAGTGTGATCCTCCACTCCACAAAGAGGTAGGGGTGTTTGCTTTTATCCTTTCCCTCCTATCTTCATCTGTTTTCTTAATTTGGTTTGAAGAAGAAAAGTGTGTTTGGATAAGAAAAGCGAGTTTAGATGCTTTTAAGGTTGAAAGGAGTTAGACAATAGCTTATTTTGATGCATGGTGTTTAATTTTGGTTTTCTAGAGCCCATAGTTTTTTATTGCGTTTTAAGTTAAGAAAAGGGTTTTTAGTTTGAATGTTGACTTTAAATCCACGATTGATGAGATGAATTTAGTGTTTAATGATCCTAACATGATTAGAATCCATGATTTGAGGATAAGAACTTGGTTAGAAACCAAGATTATGCAGAACCCGATTCTGCAGAAACAGGGCAGCATCCGAACAGCCTGTAGTGTTTGTAGCATAACTTGAGTTGTAGTTATCGGATTGACCTGATTCTTGTTGCATTTGAAAGCTAAGATACAAGGCTTCATGCTGTAAAAATTTCAGATTTTTAGGCCAACCTAATTAGCACCAGTTTTGGTTTGAATCTGAGTCAGATTCTACAGAAACAAGCAGTATGGCACCCCGTAAACCAGATTGCAAAACTTCTTGCTCCGAGGTCGTATTTACATAAGTCTTGTGGCATTTTCAAGCTAACAAGTAAGGCTATAAGGGGCCAAAATTTCAGAAATTTTGCACTCCTCACATGTTTCCAGTTTCAGTTTAAATTAAGGCCATATTTTAGGAAAACAGGTAGATGCTCTGTTTCAGCCTCTGCATTTTGATGCATAACTTTGGCTACACTAAGTTAAATGATGTGAGGTTTATTGCATTTGAAAGATATGACACAACGATATTTGCCTTTAAAATTCCAGAATTTTATAAGTTAGGATCTACATTTGGTGCAATCTAGAAAATCAGCCTTTCTAGGCTACTAAACAAGAAAATGTCAAGATATGTGAGAATTTTTTATACATCCCCTAGTTGGGAATTGCCTTAGCAGTGTATCTAGAACCATAGGCAACATGGAGTTGCATTAGTTATCACTGGAGGAGTGGTGATGAGATAGGGTGCTAGATACAAATATACTAAGCCTGGTTGGCAAGAATTGAGTGTCATAGTGCATGAAGCGCTCTCAAAGAGTGAAGGTAGAGCTAGTAATGCAAAGATAGACTTAGTATAGAGTTTATGTGGTGGTTATGTAAGAGTTAGTCATAGCACCACATTCATCACACACCTATTATTCCTAATAGTTTGAGGTAGTGGAAAAGTCCACTCAGTATAAGGTAGGTTATGGAGGCAACAAATTCCCTCCCTACTTGGTAGGTTAAAAGAGGTAACATGTTCAGATAAAAGATTCCTTCCCTACTAAGAGGAACAGTCAAGTTTCATGACATTGCATCCACACGAATCACATTGCATCTCATTATCATAATTATACATCCTAACATAGCATTTGCATTTTCTAGACAATTGTATGGCCAATTGTCTTATCTTATGAATGAGTTAGTCAAGTTATGTTTGTTTGGGAGCATTACCTAGAGAGAGATGGTGTATGTTCCTAAAGCAGTGAGTAGTAATTTGTTTTGTTTGCTACAATTTTATTTATGATATTATGGGTTGTTTATTCTTTGTGAATATTACAACTACTGGTATTGGTATACTTATACTGAAAATATTTTATTCTCACCCCGTGTGCTACCATGTAAATCCAGGTGACAACTCTTTCCAAGACAACAAGCAAAAGAAGATTGAAGATTTATCTAGTTTTATGTTTTAGTAGTTAAGTTTTTGTATACTCATGTATATTTGATTTTAACTTGTGAACAAATGTATGTGTTATATTTTTGTCAGTTGTTACAAAGTTGTATGTCTATCTCCCCATAATGATTTATATATATAAATGTTATGGGCTAGATTAATGTGTAAGTTCAAGGTAGCACAGCCAATGTTGTTTATCTAGGTATATGCCAAATATACTAGGATTTCAGTGTTACGATGTTACATTTTGGTATCAAAGCAATTCATCCTGTGAACCGGGGTATGGACTAACTAGGCTTAGGAAGGATTAAGAAGTTTTACTTGTATTGTGCAATTCTTATCTATTATGTGAGATGTTTGCATAGGATTGCATGACTTGCCTTAGGTTGGACTGTTCTTAGCTACTGTTGCACGATTACATGATATTGAGACTGATCACCTTAATATGTAATGTTTTAGTGTGTACTGGAAACTATGACACCACCATGGCGTACCCGAGAAACTAGAAACTCACCAAGAGAAGGTCCAAACATAGCCAAAGCAGTTATGACAATGGCCAATGCCATGAGAGAGCATAAAACCATCACAGCTAATGCGATGCACGATCAGGCAGCTATTATAGCTAGAGTGCCAGAAATGTTGCGAGCCAACCAACCTCAGCAACCAGAACAACCACAACTACTACAGGAAATGCAAGTCGGGAAAAATCAAAACTTCCAAGATTTTTCAGTGTTTCAAAGGTTGAATCCCCCGTCTTTCAGAGGTGAATATGATCCCGTGAAGGCCGAGGAATGGTTGGCCGAAGTTGAGAAATTTTTTGAGGTTATGAGATGTTCTGATGAACAGAGGGTTTCCTTTGCTTCCTTTATGTTCAGAGGGGAAGCAGAACATTGGTGGAGAAGTGCCAAGAGGTTGCTTGAAGCAGCAAGAACACAAATCTCATGGGAAGTATTCAAAAATACCTTTTGGAGCAATACTTTCCAAGGTGAAGATGAGAGAGTTCAGAAGGAGTGAAAGAGGCCTTAGTGCCCTAAGTGTGGGAGGAATCAAAGTAACAAACCATGTTTGGAGGGACAATCCGTATGTTACAAATGCGGGCAGCCAGGGCAATATGCTAAGGAGTGTCTGCAAAGAGAAGAAGCAAAGTTGGATACCAGAGCCATAGCACCGGGGAGAGTTTTCATTTTGCAAGCCAGGGAGATAGCACAACCTTCTGGTTCAGAAAAAGGTGAGTGTGTAATTTCGTTTCTTTGAGATTTAGTTGAGACTTCTTACAGTAGGAAAACCGACTTTTAGAGACAAAATTTTAAAAAAGAGGGGAGAAATTTAACACCCTCGATAGCATGTTAGGCTTGTGTATAACTACAGAGAGGTCCTTTGGAGAGAAACCAACCAGTTTTCTGAGTGGAAAGGGAGGTTAGAAGAGTGAGGACATCTCGAATGTCCTTAGGTATTCAGATTGGCCTATAATTGCAATTTCTCATCAATTCTTGTAATTCTTTTTTTATTCTTTCTCCCTTTATTTGATACAGAGAGAAGTTTATCAATAAAATTCTATTTTCTTTAAATTTCGGTCCAATTCTATCACAACACAATTGCCATAAGCTCGCGTTCATAAATTGATTTCAATTGTGCTTTTTCAAACAAACCTTGGCTGAAATAAGCTATAGGTCTGCCTTCTTTCACTAAAACAGCCCCCAACCCTTTACATTTTTGTCAGTTGTTACAAAGTTGTATGTCTATATGAGTTTGTAAGTTTCTTCAAGGCTCTCCATAATGATTCATGTATATAAATGTTATGGGTTAGATTAATGTGTAAGTTCAAGGTAGTACAACCAATACTAGTTATCCAGGTATATGCCAAATATATTAGGATTTGGGTGTTAGGATGTTAGAATTTGGTATCAGAGCAGTTCTTCCTGTGAACTGCGGTATGGACTAACTAGGCTTAGGAAGGATTAGGAAGTTTTACTTGTATTGTGCAATTCTTATCTATTATGTGAGATGTTTGCATAGGATTGCATGACTTGCCTTAGGTTGGATTGTTCTTAGCAACTGCTGCACGATTACATGATATTGAGACTGATCACCTCAATATGTAATGTTTTTGTGTGTACTGGAAACTATGACACCACCAAGGCGTACCCGAGAAACCAGAAACTCACCAAGAGAAGGTCCAAACATAGCCGAAGCAATTATAGCAATGGCCAATGCCATGAGAGAGCATAAAACCATCACAGCTAATGCGATGCAGGATCAGGTAGCTATTACTGCTAGAAATGTTGCGAGCCAACCAACCTCAGCAACCAGGACAACCACAACCAGTATAGGACATGCAAGTTGGGAAAAAACAAAACTTTCAAGATCTTTCAGAGTTTCAAAGGTTGAATCCCCCGTCTTTTAGAGGTGAATATGATCCCGTCAAGGCCGAGGAATGGTTGGCCGAAGTGGAGAAATTTTTTGAGGTTATGAGATGTTCTGATGAACAAAGTGTTTCCTTTGCTTCCTTTATGTTCAGAGGGGAAGCAGAAGATTGGTGGAGAAGTGCCAAGAGGTTGCTGGAAGCAGCAAGAACACAAATCACATGGGAAGTATTCAGAAATTACTTTTTGGAGCAATACTTTCCAAGGACCTTGCGAGAGGAGAAGGAAATGGAATTCCTTAAACTTGTGCAAGGAAGTATGACTGTAAGGCAATATTAGGCGAAATTTAACGAGTTATCAAAGTTTTCTTCATTGTATAGGCTCCAATCAGATGAGGGTTGGAAATGTGTCAAATTTGAAGACAGATTAAGGAACGACATTAAGAGGATGATAAGACCATTGGAGATTAGATATTTCCTTTCTCTAGTTAGTAAGAGTAGAATTGTGGAATCGGGTTGTCTCCAACTCCAGACAGAACAAAGAGCACAAGATTATCAAAAAAGTAAAAGTGAGGATGACAAGTATAGGAAGGGCAAAAGGAGCGCTTTGAAAGCTGGTTTTCTTCAAAATGAAGAAGAGAGAGTTGAGAAGGAGTCAAAGGGGCCTCAGTGCCCTAAGTGTGGGAGGAATCATTGTAACAAACCATCTTTAGAGGGACAGTCCGTATGTTACAAATGTGGGCAGCCAGGGCATTATGGTAAGGATTGTCCACAAAGAGAAGAAGCATAGTTAGATACCACACCCATAGTGCTGGGGAGAGTTTTCATTTTGCAAGCCAAGGAGACAGCACAACCTTCTGGTTTAGAAAAAGGTGAGTGTGTAATTTTGTTTCTTTGAGATTTAGTTGAGACTTCTTACAGTAGGAAAACCAAATTTTGGAGACACTCTTACAGTAGGAAAACCAAATTTTGGAGACAATATTTTAAAAAAGAGGGGAGAGGTGTAACACCCTCGATAGCATGTTAGCCTTGTGTATAAATGGAGAGGGGTCCTTTGGAGAGAAACCAATCAGTTTTCTGAGTGGAAAGGGAGGTAAGAAGTGTGAGGACCTCTCGAATGTCCTTAGGTATTCTGATTGGCATATGATTGCCATTTCTCTTCAATTCTAGTAATTCTTTTCTGATTTTTTCTCCCTTTAGTTGATACAGAAAGAAGTTTATCAATAAAATACAATTTTCTTCTCTAAAATTCGGTCCAATTCTATCACAACACAATTGCCATAAGCTCGCGTTCATAAATTGATTTCAATTGTGCTTTTTCAAACAAACCTTGGCTAAAATAAGCTATAGGTTTGCCTTCTTTCACTAAAACAGCCCCCAACCCCCTACTTGAAGCATCAATTTTCAGAACAAATTGATCGGAAAAATCTAGTATTGCTAAAAAAGGAATAGTAGTCATATCCACCTTAAAGGTGTCAAACGCAATCTGCACCTCCTTACTCCACTGAAAACGGTCCTTTTTCAATAGCTCAGTCAGAGGTTTTGCAATCTTTCAATAACCTTTGACAAACTTTCTATATTAGCCAGTTAATCCCAAAAAATCTTTCAGCCTTTTCACATCCGTAGGGACCTGCCACTGCAACATTGCTTATATTTTTTTAGGATCTGCTACAACACGTTGAAAAAAAATAACATGCCTCAAGTACTCAGTCTGTAGCTGCCCAAAACTACACTTCTTTTTGTTGACACACAATTGGTATTCCCTCAACAATTGTAGAACTATCCTCAGATGAGAAATGTGGGTTTCTTCATCCTTGTTATAAACCAGAATATCCTAAAAAAAAACCAACACGAACCTCCTTAAAAACGGTCTCAAGACGTCATTCATCAGTTCTTGAAATGTGGAAGGAGCATTAGTCAGCCCAAAAGGCATGACTAAAAACTCATAATGCCTTTCATGGGTACAGAAAGCTGTCTTAGGAATGTCTTCCTCCTTCATTCTGATTTGATTGTACCCGGATTTTAGGTCCAACTTAGAAAAAATGCAGCTCCACCTAATTCATCCAATAATTCATCTATTACTGGAATTGGACATTTATCCGACACTGTGATTTTGTTGAAAGCCCTATAATCAACACAAAAATGCCATCCTTCATCCTTCTTTTTCACTCGAATAATAGGACTAGAAAAGGGGCTTATACTTGGCCTCATAATTTCAGCAATTAAAATCTCATCCACCAACTTTACAATTTCTTCTTTCCGATAGTGAGGGTATCGCAAATTGGGAATATTGGCCCCTTCTCGCAAGGTGATGGCATGATCATGCCTACGAGCTGGAGGTAAACCCTGTGGCTGCTGGAATAGGTCCTCAAAGTCCTGTAAAACTGATGTTATGCCTTCCGAAATCAATGCCAACAACACCAACAGACTTGTCATTGTCTTATATTCAATGTAAAATCCTTGCCCTTCATACTGTAATGGCTTCAACACTGATTTAAGAGAAGCAGTTGTCTTGGACAAAGCTAGTACCACTTTAATAGTCCAACTTCTCCCTTTTTCTTCAATTTTCAAGGTAAGGTCCTTGAAATTTGCCCTTATTTCTCCCAATCTCCCTAACCATTCTATGCACAGCACCACATATGCACCACCTATGCCAAACAGGAAGAAATCTTGCTTAATCTCCAATCCTTGCGTCATCAATAGCACTCCTTGACAAGCCCCATTGCACTTCACCTTGTGCCTATCACCAACCTCCACAAAATAAGGTGGAGTCTCCACTACTGGTAGTTGCAGCTCCTGCATTATTTTATCAGAAATGAAATTATGGGAGGCTCCACAATCCTCCAAAAACATAACTTTCTTACCCTTAACTTCTCCCCATAGCTTGAAGGACTTTTTTGAAGTCAAGCTCATGATGCTATGAATTGACAATTGTATTGTTTTGTTCTCCATCTCCAATATTTCCTGAATTTCCAATTCTTCCTACTGAACCTTATCCTCTGCCTCCTCTCCCAGAATCAAGCAATGATGAATGAGATATTGAGACTGTTTTTAAGGAGGTTCGTGTTAGTTGTTTTTTATGATATTCTGGTTTACAACAGGGATGAAGAAGCCCACATTTCTCTTTTGAGGATAGTTCTACTATTGTGGAGGGAACACCAATTGTGTGTCAACAAAAAAAAATGTAGTTTTGGGTAGCTGCATAATGAGTACTTGGGGCATGTTTTGTATGATCAAGGTATTGCAGCAAATCGTAAAAAAATTAAGGCAATATTGCAGTGGCAGATCCCTACGGATGTGAAACGGCTGAGAGGTTTGTTTGGATTAACGGGCTATTATAGGAAATTTGTCAAAGGTTATGGACAGATTTCAAAAAATCCGACTGAGCTTCTGAAGAATGACCGTTTTCAAGGGAGTAAGGAGGCACAGACAACATTTGATACCTTGAGGGTGGCTATGACTACTATTCCTATTTTAGCAGTACCAAATTTTAGCAGTAAGGGATTGGGGGCTGTTTTATTGCAAGAAGGCAGACCTATAGCTTATTTCAGCCAAGGTTTGTTAGGAAAAGCATAGCTGAAATCAATTTATGAATGGGATCTTATGGCAATTGTGTTGGCAGTCCAAAAACGGCGACATTACTTGTTGGGCAGACCATTTATCATCCATACTGATCAGCGCAATCTGAAATTCTTTTAACAACAGCATTTAAAGGGTGAAGAACAGTATAAATGGACCTCTAAGCTGCTAGGTTTTGACTTTGAGATCAGGTATAAACCTGGTTGTGCTAATAAGGTGGCTGATACTCTTAGCAGGAACATGATGTTTGCTGCGTTGTCCGCGGTGCATTTTAGTGACCTAGACACTTCAGATGAGGAGTTGCAAGCTGATAGTAGTCTAAAATGATTCTCACCCAGGCTATCAGTTGGTTGGGGGCAGACTATTATTTGAAGGGGGACTAGTTTTGCCTAAGCACTCCACCAGAATTCCTTCGGTTCTGTCTAAGTTTCACAGTTCTTCTTTTGAAGGTCATTCTAGATTTTTCAGGACATATAAGAGGATTGCTAGTTTATTCTATTGGGAAAGAATGCGTACGGATATTCAGAGATATGTGGCTGCTTGTGAGGTGTGCTAGCAAAACAAATATCAAACGTTGTCTCTAGGGGGTATTTTACAACCATTACCTATCCCCACTCAGACTTAGGCTGATATTTCAATGGATTTCATTGGAGGACTGCCTAAAGCCCACAAAAAGGACAATATCATGGAGCCTGTTGATAGTCTCACTAAATATGCTCATTTCGTGGCTATTTTCCATCCTTTTTTGCTAAGGAGGGGCAAATTTATTCACTAAAGAAGTGGTGCATTTACATTGATTTCCGGTCTCTTATTTCAGATAGGGATAAAGTGTTTTTCAGTAATTTCTAGATTGAGTTATTCAAGAAGGCTGGTGCTCGTTTGAAATTTATTTCTAAATATCACCCACAAACGGATGGGCAAACGAACGTAGTAAATTGTTGCATGGAAACTTACTTAACATGTTTGACTAGAACTAATCCTAAACAGTGGCCTCGGTGGTTAAGCTGGGCTGAATATTGGTTTAATACCAACTGTAACGGCTCTACTAAAACTACTCCATTTAATGCCCTTTACGGAAAGGACCCGCCAATGTTGTTTAGAGAATATACTTTTCCATCTGCAATGGAAGAAGTAAATTTGTTGACTAAAGAGAGAGATTTAATGTTGGAGGAGTTACGAGAGAATTTGCTGAAAACACAAAACACATTGAAGTGGGGGATTGGGTTTAT